>ML781530.1:18165-42154 GCA_009831015.1 Picea engelmannii | reverse complement strand
TTTGGGTTTTCAATATTTCATAATATAACATATATTTCATAGTCCTTCGCACTGGGTGATCAAGTCCTGTTATACAACATCAACTATCAAAAACATTTTAGGAAATTACAAATGCATTGGCTGGGACATTTTATAATTGTGGAAATCCATGGATCAGTTGTTGTTAGGATCATGCAACTCGCTGGGATTATTCCTCTAAAATGGGTGAACGACGCACATATGAATCCCTACATTTCTTCTTGATACGTAGAATTACGCACTGCTCCTGTTACCGAGAGTGAATGTAGTATCTAGGATTTCAATTGTCTTGTTCTTTTATCTTTCCTGTCAATAAAATGGTGACGTGTCTAACTGTCACTTGTCATAGAGTCTAGTTTTCATTGCCAATTTGTCCCACCCAGATACCACCTTTGTGGTCAGGGAAGTCTAAATCAAATATATGCATATTTAGTAATTTTTCGGTTTGAAAGTCATGCTCCGTCTCTATCACTTAATTCGTTAAGACTATAAGTTCATTTTTCTCCATTTTCCCATCGTTTCTAGTTAAAGTCATTTAATTCCCAACAACTCTCATTACCTTTCTGTTTCACTGCCAGTGGGGTCATTAAATGTTTTGGGTACTACATCCTATCAACATCCACTTGGTAAGCATACTTTCTATTACCCAAATTTCCTCATATAGCTTGTCTCGTTTCGCTCGTCATATATAAATTTAATACCGAATTACCTCCATGTTGTTTCTCTTAATGATTGATTAATGTCGTCACCTCTCTGACATTTTCTAAAAAAATCATCTTCAGTCACCTACTCCCCATCATTATGTTTTCTTTGAGTTAGTTGCATACTTGTCTCTGGAGCTTACTAAGCCTTTCGTTTACTCAACCCTCTCCTCTCAACTCCCTGTCATGTTTGTCTACCATCATTGATTTCCAACTATGGGCCGACCAAGCACCACCCGAGGTGCCATCCAAAAGCTTGTTTTCTTGCATAGTTCATTGATCCATGAGTCATTGTCCTAGGCTACTTATAGAGGAAGGTTGAGAAAACTCACCTCGTCGACATCGATTTATTGGATGCTAATTGATTCCCATATATGAAACTCAAGGTCTAATCAAACTATGTTTTTCTACCCTCGGGAGAGGTTGCTATAGAGTGGAAGACTCCCTTTGTGCCACTATGAGAGTCCACAATTATGAACTTATGATTTTTACTAGTGTTTGATACCAAAATGAAGGTTGGGCATTGTACAAAGTTCCCCATCAGTCACTTCCACAATGATTCCCTGTGGTTGGACCAAGAGTATCTAATTCATTTGGAAGATATCCACTAGCTCACAAGTCAATCAATGGATGGTGATGATGTCAGCAAGGGCTTCCAAGGGTTTAGAAAGCACGGTAAGAAAAAGGAAAATCCTACTCTCTACGACAAGTTTAATACTAAACGAGGTAGTCAAGGAATCATGCTTGAGCCCATTCTTACTCATCAGATGAATTTACTCTTCCAAGAGATCATTATAGTTGATATGATTGTGGTGCATGAGAACATGTTGTGCACATAGGTAGAATCATTTGTGGCAGGAGTCGCCAACAATTTCACCAAAGTCTAGCCCACTTTAGATAGACGATGTTTGCATTACTTGAGGACATCACCCTATTTCCATTAGTTGACAAAGTTGCATTTGTCATCAATTCCTAGATGCAGTTATCATGGAAGACTAACAGTATCTAGCATCAACTAAATTTCATATTACTCAAAGAGAAGGAGCAGTTCAAGGTAATTATTGATAATATCAACATGGTTGTGGTGGAAAGTGACACTATCTAATCATCCCTTCATCATTGGGCTAGTGAGTGCAACAAAATCTTCGACATGGTTAATGATTGGGTTGGTATTTTAGAATGTTGGAACAACCCAGTAGAGGAATTCAGGGCATAGATTAAGTAGATGAACCAAGAAGCCTAGGCACTCAAATTTGGTAGAAATTTATGCAGGTTGTCCTAGAGTTGGGCCCTTCATTTGAAGGAATATCAAGAAAGGGGGCAAAGAGTGTACTCGGGAGAATTCAATGGTTGTGGTCAAGGCCTATTGGGCCCTTCATTTTTGGGAAAGTCAATTTTTTGGGAATACACCGCATGCTAGCTAGGATATGAAGAAACATAAATAAGTTAGAGAAATGACGAGCTAAATAAAAGTGAAATATTAGAGCAGAGAGTCGAAAATGACATGCACTAGCTGGACAAGTGGTTAGAAAAGTGACAAGAACATTGGACGATAGTGGAAGAAGCCAAAAAGTACCAGAGGACTTGGGAATAAAGAACCAAAGAAGTTGACAAAGGAGAATATATAATAAAGGAGCCATGTAATGGAAATAGGGTTAAGGAGTTAAATGTTGAGGTTATTATTGAGCAATCGATAACTAATGATTGTTACCAGTTTTGATGTTCTCGTCAATCATAGAAATATACTTGTTACTTTTGTTAGAATATGGGCTTGATCTAGGTTTTGGTATTTTAGTGGTCCTTGCAGAGAGTTCTATTACTAGTTCTGAATGACTTAGAATCTGAGATGGGTTCTGTAGGATTGTATAATTGTATATGCCTGTGCAAGAAATTATGAATAGGATTCCTAATGTTGATGTATTATGGATCAATTTATATAAGGAAGTAGTGGGGCCCTCTCAAATTTCTTGTGTATAAAAACACTATGATATGTATGGGTACTTTTTTTATGTTGTGCAAGTCTTCCTTTCATGTCTCTTTAATCATTTTATTTATTGTTCTTCATAATGTGGAAGATCTACTATATACTCGTAATTAATTATATTTTTTCCTTGATGTTGTTTTCTCTTCATTCACTTACCACACACATATCTCAGTTGTGCATCGGGTGAGATGTCCTTCCCTTTCAAAAGGTTGAATATGCCAGTGTTGCTAGACTACAACAATACTCTTTGTTGGTAAACGTTCGAGAACCCTAGTATTTATTTTTGCGCCAACAATAGCAACCTACTATTACAAATATTTATAGGCACAAACCTACTGGAGAAACCAATCCCCACTGGTATAAACCCTGGTAGGAACCAACCTACTCTTATATATCTTCATAGACACCAATCTACTAGAGATACCAATCCCCACTGCTAGGCACCAACTTAGCAAGTGTCACCAATATCTTTGATTGAGTGGAACCAACCTTCAAGTTACAATTAATTTTTTAGTACATATGACTTATTCAAAAGATGATAACATTCACAATACCTTAACTGTGTCAACTTTCTACTTCTTCCTTCACCAGGTCAGACTAAAACTTGAATTTCCAAATGAAATTTATGGTAACTTTCCCAAAGATTGTATTTTTGTCCTCCTTCCAAGAATGAAATTGTATAGCATGCCACGTATTCAACTTTGAAAATACTATTCTAAAATTTTTACCTGGCATACTTTGATATCTATCCTTAGATACCTAAAAATTTCACAGTATGAAAAGTCCCAAAAAATGAAGTTATAAAGAAAATGCCAAGTTGGCCTATTTGGAACTAATTTTAGTACCATTAAAAAACTATGAATTCCACAGGGTATATATTATAATTTATATCAAACCAAAGTCTAAAATTATTACATGAGGTAATTTTCTATGTCTCATATCCCTGAAAATTTCACAATCTGAAAAGTAGCATAAAATAAGTTATCGTGAAAATTACAAACTAACCTTTTTGAAACTCATCTCAAGACTATTTAGAAACCATAACTTCCACAAGGAATATAACAGAAAGTATAGTGAACCAACATATGAAATTTTAACCACATTTACCCAGAGAGATTGCCTCCATATATTCAAAATTTCACAGTCTGAAATGTTCCAGAAAACAAGTTATAATGTCAAACTGACCTATTTGAAACTAATTTCAGGAGCATTTATGAACCCTAACTTCCATAGGGAATATATCAGAAATTATAGAGAAACGACATATAAAATTTTAACCAAATTTACCTAGATATATGACCATTGTCTCCTCATTTTTTCATGATTTGGGACATCCCAGAAAAAAACTTATCATGAAAATTCCATGATGACTTGAAATGGATTTCACAACTCTCCACTTCAGTTTAAGCCATGAAATGAGTGAACATCATGTGGGGGTAGAGGTAAAGGAGGGAGTCACAGGAACTCCACTATCCATGATAATGACAAATCAAAGCACATTATAAAATATCAAAGGTATACTAATAATCAAGTAGCAAACATAATATAATCAAAAGGCCAACTATGCACACAAACGGGATAAAGTAGCTGAAAGAGACCTCCCTCTCTAAAGTAGGTATGTCTCACCCAAGAGGGGCCTGAGACTCCACTACTAAAGATTGGAGGAAACATAGTAAGTTATAAAGGCCATCTTGGGCTTAACAACCAGTCGGTCACATCCTCCCAGATAGGTAATCCTCCATGATGCATGTGTGTTGTCCGACGCTTATCTGACCCAGGCTACCTACAAAATAACCCCTAAAAGTAACCTATGCGATACCTAAGTCAAGAAACTAAGAAACAATGGTATAACTGATGCACAGGCAAACAATCGTAAGTTATCTCCACCATATGGGTAGAGTAGCAAAGCCCGAAACCTTGAAAGAAATGCCTCTTACAGAGTTAAGGTCACTAGCAAGATCCCCATATAAAAATATATCCCCAGAAATATATATGACACTAAGAAGGTATCGGGGGGATATCCCTTCAACCAACCTCACACGATCTCGTGCTGAACCCCGGTGTTAAAGGAGCCTCTTTATATTACAGATTATACAATCGATTTCTCCACTCCCTTAGTTAGACACATATGTTGATTTAATAGCCTTGGATAATTTTACTTACAAAATATTATTCGAAGGCTCTAAATCCTAAGCTAGTTTTTGCACCCTAGAAAATAAAATTGTTACTAATGAATTTTAAATTATATCAATAATTTTAATGGCCTTGCTTACTAAAAAGGTCCGATGGTGAAATTAGTGATGTTATGACTGTCAAACAAAAAACCGCGTATATAGAAACTTAGACTCGGAGTGAATAGAGGCTTTCAAGCAATCATACGACAAGAAAATAAATATGAATGATATAAATCTAAGGAGAAAAACACTCCAAACCCCCCAAAAAAGATTTTGTCCTGATTATGGTCACTAATTTTGTTATGAGGAAAATCTCTTTATGGCTAGGGATAAACTACAAAAGATAGAAATGACTACATAAATCAGCTCTAATATCAAGTATGATATACAGACAAATATGCTAGCAAGACAATATAAAAGGCCTACCTCATCCAGACATTCGATGAAGTCCACCATTGAGCACTTGACCCAAAGCAATATACCCGCAACTAGTCCTCAACAACAAAGCAACACAAGCATATGGTGATAATATATAATGTTAACACATTTAATAGCATAATCCATCAACATTCATAACAAATACACCCATGGAATAATAATTCAAATATTTGTGAGATATTAATTGAATGAGAAAAGAGTATTTCTATAAAGATATAATCAATAGAAGTGAATGAGTTACAAACTTTCATGTTGACACGGTTCGGAACTGAGAAACTAAGTTCCTTCTAGCTGGGCCTCCACCACTTCAATCCTCCACCAAAGGAAATCTCATATAAGAGAGAGAATGAAGTTCTCTATCAATAAGGGAAGAGCTTGGGGGTTAAACAATGTGTTCATACTTAAAGGACAAAGTGATTCAAACTCAATGTGAAGTGAATAATTTATACAAGGTAACTTTGCTCTCAAAGTTGAATTATTTCTCCTCTTTTCCATAGCTCGGATTTGGCCCATTTATAGCCTTCAAGTGGAACTGAAGTTTGCATATGGAAATGGAAAAAGGCGCTATGTGAAATATTGCATAAGATGAGGAAAATATTTCTATAACAATGGAATCCATGTAGAAAGAATGGCATATTTTTTTGGTTACAGTAACACATAGAAGGTACATAAGATATATATTCCCGATCACTAGAAACTTGAGATTATCTGAGATGTCACCTTTGATGAGAGTGCATATTTCAACAAATCAAAATAGGATTGTGAAAAAGAGGTCCATGAGGGGGAGAATGAAGTTACTAGAGTTCCAGAGGTAGAAGCAATTGGACCAGAGGAAGTCATTCATGAGGATAATGACATGTAGAACCTTAGAGGCTAGAAGAGATGTCTTCTCACAAGAGAGTACCAGATTGGGCATAAGATATCATCAAAGATACAGAAAAATATGGTGCCCCAGGAAAATATCTTGGGGAAAGTATGAATTTGAAACTGTATTCCAACTATGTGGCATGTTTATGTGATATCATGGATGCAAAACCATCCATTTATTAAGAGGATATAGACAAGAGGGTATGGAAGGATGTCATGGGGAAGGAATATTAGTCCATAGTAAATAACTATGTCTGAGATGTGGTCCCTAGACCGAAGGAGAAATCAATAATAAGTTCAAAATGGATCTACAAAACGAAACATCTAGCTGATTATAGTATTGAAAAGTATAAGGCTAGATTTGTGGCTCGAGGATTATCTCATAAGGAGGGTATTGACTATGCAGATACATTTACTCCCATGGAAAGATATACCTCGATCAAGACTATACTTTTGTTGGCCTTAGTAATGAAATGGAAGGTGCATTGGATGAATATGAAGACAACCTTCTTGAATGGTGAAATGAAAGAGGAAGTATATGTGGAGAATACATAAGGGTTCAAGGTACATGATAGGGAGATGCATGTGTGTTGATTCAAGAATGATTTATATGGATTAAAGTAGGCACCCAAAGCATGGTATAGAAGGATTGAAAATTTTCTAACGAGCTTAGGATTAACAAAGAGTAGTGTAGATCCTAACCTTTACTTGAAGGTTGTGGATGATGGTTCGGTAATACTACTGATGTATGTGGATGAACTATTTCTAACAGGTGTGGAAAATCTCATCTTAGAGTGTAAGAGAAAATTGGTTGTTGAGTTTGAGATGAAATATATCTAGATGATGCATTACTTTTTGGGTCTAAAGGTATGAGATGACAATGCTTAGGGATTCTAGTGATCATTTCATAGATCTAGTACTTAGTGTAACGATCGAGGATCTGGTGCTTAGTGCACAGATCTCTTGTCTTGTGTGGAGTTCGATTATGTGGCTTACTGCACAAATCTAACTGGATGTAAGTTTTTGGCGAATAATAAAGAGGTGAAGTTGTTAGTGGACATAGCCTCACACTGGGGTGAACCACATATATCTAGTGTCTCATGATTTTCTTTGTGCTGTGTTATTTATGTTATAAATCTGCTTAGTTCTTTTATTATGAAGTGTAATAGATAGATATTTTTCTTCTTAAGTGATTTACTTGTGTTAAGGGTAAATGAGTGCTAGATTTAACTTATAATGCTATGTGCTAAGTGCTCAGGGTATATTTTGATTTGTTGTCACTAAACCGATCTATATTTTATTATGGTCTATGATGTTAAGAAACTAACGCCTAACACCTTCTAAGCATTAACAAAATATTCTGTGAAGTGATTTTATCATAGATGTATGTCCCAACCTGGTTACAAACACCTGCGTCATGTAACCCCCCCTTCTTCTACCTCGGGTGAGACTTCACCTGCTTCACAGGTGTTTTCGAAAGGGTCAGTAGTCCGGGTTTTGTTGGTGCATTGTTAAGCATTGAAAACTGGGTCTGCCCTTGTTCCAACAAATGGTTCTGTTGCCAGGACCTGAAACTGTGATTGCTAGGAACTGAAGTAAGGAAAAAGAGAAGCTCTGTGCGTAGATTTTCTGCCGGGGTGTGTAGTACTCTACTTGACTTGTGAATATTTGTGCTATGAAAGTAAGATCATCTGAAGAAAAGAGGTAAGATCCTAAATAAGCAAGCTTTTTGCTTTGGCAACAGAAAAATAAGTGAAATTTTTTGTTTTGAAAGCATGAACTTAGGTATATTTAATAGATTATGTCCTAGTCTGAAGGATAAGGCACAGTTGAAAGAAAGAGTTGATTTGAGTAAAATTATAGAAATGAAGAAAGATATGTTATTCATATGCATAGAAAGAGTTTTTAAACTGATAAATGGATGCGGGAACCTACAATTGTTTTTTGCAGATTTCAGGTCCAACACTATGATCCTAGGGGAAGGGCGTAGTACAAAAGAGGTTGGGGAATATTTAAGAGAAAAAGAGGATTGACTTTGTGTTATAATTGCAGAAGGATGAGACATATTTCTAAGGAATGTCTTGAGGTACTCCCTATTTGCATTTTTTGTAATTTTTTTGGTCATGAGGTTGAGGATTGTCCAAGGATTATTGCTAAAGTTGAAGGGATGAACATAAGACAAGAAAAATATGCAGAAAGCCAAGAGACTAAGGGCATGATAGAACATCATAAAGAAAAAGGATCATAGGAAGTTCAGACTACATTATTACAATTGAAAGAAACGATGGATGCTCATAAAGATGTCAGTTTACCAGAAAGCTTGAAATCAAAACAATGCATAAGTGAAAGAGTAGAAGACTTTGACATAGACTGTGTCTTGGATGAAGAAACAAAAGTGAATATTATGATAGAACAAACTTGGGAAATTTTGGGAAAGCCTACTATGGTACCTTCATTG
Organism: Picea engelmannii; assembly: GCA_009831015.1. Taxonomy (NCBI): domain Eukaryota; kingdom Viridiplantae; phylum Streptophyta; class Pinopsida; order Pinales; family Pinaceae; genus Picea; species Picea engelmannii. Next base: position 33,514 of record ML781530.1, on the reverse strand, counting down.
GGAAGGATAGGCTTGTTTAAGGGAAAGATGATAACCTTATGTGGAAGAGTTACTAATGTACCTATTATTGTTCATGGAACATCAAATGAAGAAAATTTTGAAGTCATTCGGTTTGTTGGGGACAACACCCCTTTCCCACCATTGTTAGGTAAGACTTGGATTGAGAAGGATCAGATCAGAAGGAAAGCAGTGGAAAAAGCTATAGAAAATAAAAAGAAAGAATTAAGGGATTTCGTAGCTAGGAAAATAGATCGACTAATAGAAGAACGATATGATAATTCGAAGCAACAGAGAAAAGTAAAAACGCAGGAGGGACAGAAGGTAAGAGAATTTTCTACCAACGTTGAAAGAATGAAAGAAGTCTTGAAGAACCTATATATTCAATAAATAAGTATGCCCACTCAGGAAGTGTTAAGAAAAAGGATATTAACTTCAGACCCTTTAAGGGAACCTCAATAGTATGAATCCACTACGCTAGGGGAAGATAAGAATAAAAATGGAAAGAGGATTCCAGAAATAGTTAGAGAGACTCAAATAACAGGAGAGAAGGTAAGGAAGCTCATTAAAAAGAAGGTTAAGTTGGAAAAGCTACAAGAAGTTACAGAAACCAAATGGAAGACTCCGCATACTGGAACCTCATAGGATGCAGGTTCACATAATTTGAAGCTCACTGGAACAACAAGTCCGCGCAGAATAAGACTTCTCCCTAACAAATTTATATGACCGTAGGAGGTGCCCCAACCATTAGAATGACGCTCCAGAATGGTTAGAAAATGCATTTATGGCTTATGGATCACTTTTGGACGTTGAGACCATGCCATAACGGATAGACTTACATTGATGGAATAATTTCCTATCCGTTGAAATATCCGTCACGATACCCCTCTTATTTAACTCATCAGACGTTGCGCTGGGACCACTTTTTGCTACCTATGATTAATTGAGCTAAGAAAAGAATTATCCAAGTGTCGAGATGTGTTATATGGAACTAGACCCCACCTATCCTTTTTTCTATCCTTCCATTCGTTTATCTACCCCACCTGTCTGTTAAAACCTAGAATGTCGGGCGAAGCTAGTGAATTGGAGAAATTTGTCGAGGAAGTTCTTAAGAAGTTAATAGCCGAAAGACTGATATCCAAAGGTATCCAAGCTTCATCAACCATGGGACTGCAAGCTTCCCCTTCGACCAGACGTCGTTTTGGCCGTTTCAAACTCGTAACTAAACAATGAAGTAAGCACCGTGGTGATGTGGCTAACGCAGAGTAGATCCCGTCGATCCTACATGATTATATCCCACCTTTGGCTGGCGGTGTTAACCGCGATAATATACCTCAGTATTTTGAGTAATCCTTCTTCAATGCGTACATTTCGAAAGGAATTCGCATATTCAAGAGTTGGTTAGGACAAATCCCACTGTTGAATAAAAATGACTTCAAGTTAGGAGACCGAAATAACTACGCCATGTTGGCTCCTCACCGCTATATCACGAAGACAACCGGAAATAAACCTTGTCTCATATTGCAGCCATGGATTAAGGGGTTGGAACAGTCCACCATGTTGAATGTGATGAAGATCTCGCATTTTGGTCTCAACCAGGAGGCTAACGCTTGCATTAAACTCCTTATGTTGTGATATCATGGCAGATACTTATGCTTTGATAGATGGATTACTGTGGATCCGACGTTGATCCACAGGATCATAGGTTTAAGTGTGACAGGTCTTGACCCTTAGCAAGTTTATCCAGGAAAGGCCTCAGACTGATATTTGGTGGAGTGCATCAGGGAAGCTTATGTAGAAGTAGAAAAAGTAAAGTGAGGTTACGAGGTAGCCTCTATAAAGAATGGAATAGTGTGCCTCCCTTGTCAACTCTTAGTTGGTAAGCTAGTGAGGAAGAATTTCCCCACACATGTCATTGGGTTCATGGTGTACCTCACACGAAAGTGTGTGTAGCACATGTAGATGAACTTAGCAAACTATCTCATCAATGAGCTAGAGAAGGATTGTCGCGAAGCCCATGACATGGGATACAAGTTCCATTACAGTTGGTTGATCATTTTGATCGCATTTTTCACTTGGAAAATGCCTGAAGGAGCCACTTTCCCAGAGTTTGAACCTTCAGATCCATTGTCCACTCAATTTTCCACCCTGTGGTATACCAACGACATGATGAAGCAGTGGTAGTCCAATGTCGTGTTCCATGGGTACTATCAATAGTTGAAGGTCTCTATAGAATCATTCCCATGTATGACATCATGAACCTTGCACTAGTACCGACCCATAGAGAAGTTTCAGGCTGATCCCCATTTCATCTACATCACCGCGCGAAGAGATGACCACCAGGAAAAATTACAGTCATACTACAATCTAACAGACAAAGATACGAACTAGATTACAAAGGAATGGCTGGAGGAATTTCTACTACCTGCCGCCAATGCAGAATTATCTGACACTGACACCATAGGAAGCCCCATAGTTACATGAGTTGAACATATCAGACAATCCACTGGGACGACGAAGAAGAAAAAGTAGGATGAATTCCAAGACATAGAGAGTGATGAAGAGGACAATGCTTCTGAAGATAATGGGTCTGGTTCGCCAAGAGGAGTAGGAGAAGATGAAGAAAAAGGATAGAGAGGATGAGATGAAGGAGAATAAGAGAAAGGAGGAGGCGAAGATACATCACCAGAAGATCCCCCTACTGGGACAGTAATACCTAAAAAGAGGAAGGATTCTCTGAATAAACCTTCATCAAGAAAGAAAACACGTGCCAATAAGACATAGTTGGAGGCCACCCTCACTGATGATGACATTAGTCTGGTCCATGGAGCTATGGAGGACACCTTCAAAGACATGTTGTAGAGATATGGAGAGAAGCAAGAGGAGTTATATGGAAGAATTGAGAGATAATTGAAGGAAGTGCAACAATTTGTTCGCTTGGTCCGCACAGTACCTACTATGCCATCTGCACCTTCCTTGTCATAGACTACCGAATTCAGGGACGAACCAACCCAGTTGTGAAGCATCGTGAATTCAACAAAAATCTGATTTCAGAGATCTCAGGAAGAGAAGGATAAGGCTACAGAAGACTTTAAAAAGGAGAAATATAAATTCCTAATACAACTACGAGCAGTGCATGAAATTGTATCTTCCCATGAAAACAAGAAAGCAGATCTTCATGTGAAGTTTTAGGAGGAAAAATCCCAGCTACAGAGGGAGAAAGATAATCTTCTCAAAGAACAGATCATGGTCAAAGAAACAGTAAGTAAATTATGTCACTCTATGCTAGGCTTGGTACATGAGGAGAAAGAGTCGGTCGAAGCTCAAGTATTCAAGCTCACAAAGACCCTCCAGAAGCTTCAGGCTAGGATAATAGAATCGAAGGGCCAAACAATACTGAGCACCCTACAGGAGGTGTGTGACAAGAGGGAGGAGATCACCAAAAACATAGTAGCAAGAATAAGATCCCTCGCCTCGAAATGTAAACAATTAAGTGATAGAAGTGACGAGACATATGAACACCTCACCGAAGATCCATAACTAAGGAAGCTAGAAGCGCACTTACAAGAGGCACAACAACAAGCATTTTCGGTGTAGGCACATATGAAATTTCTTAGCATAGTAGAAAGAATGAAGAGATCCCGGGAGAAGTGCACAGTACAACAACATATCACTTCCCTCCAAGGTAAGGTAATGGAAGTAATGCAGAAGCTACAACTTGTGCAGGATGAATCTTGAAAGATGTTCAAGGAGATTGATGGACATGGCTCACAACTAGATCAAGTAGTTGCAATTGTATAATAGCACCTAGAAGGGCCTATTATAGAGAAGACACTCCAGGAGCTCGTTGAGCAAGAGGCTCAAGGGAGGCAGCATGTGGAGGCAGATTGATTTAAGATCAAGGCTTTCAAAGTAGCGTTGTCCTGACCTAAGTGACTCGTGACGAGTCACAGGTGAGCGTTGGGGGCTTGTTGGCCCTCAACCAAGTTTTGGGGAAGCTTTGGTCAGTTTTGGCCCACTTTTGGACTTCAACACGTTTTTCTAAGAAGGAGTGCCCAAGCAGAGCATAGATCATGTATCTCACCAATTTCAAGGGTTATGTGGACCCATAAAAGGGTTCTCTAGGGTTTTGTAATGGGTTTATGGGATGTCAACACATGGGTTTTCCCCATGCTTAGGCCTTATTATAAGGGTTGATAAAGTATAAATAAAGAGGAATGTAATGTAGAAGGGATAACTAATGATTTTTTGCAAGGGGATGTATGTGGTCGAGGCTTAAAGCTTGACTATGATTTTGTAGAAGGTGCTTAGTGCTTGTAATGCTCAGTGTGCAGAACTAGTACTTAGTGTAAATAAGGAGGGTCTGGTGCTTAGTGTGCATATATCCTATCTTGTGTGGAGTTTGAATATGTGGCTTAGTGCACATATCTGACTAGATGTAATATTTTGGAGAATAATAAAGAGATGAAGTGGTTGGTGGATGTAGCCCCACACTGGGGTGAACCACGTATATCTGGTGTCTCATGGTTTGCTTTGTGCTGTGTTATTTATGTTATGAATCTGCTCAGTGCTTTGATTATGAAGTGTAATAGATAGATATTTTGTTTCTTAATTGATTTACTTGTGTTACAGGTAAATGAATGCTATATTTAACTTATAATGCTATGTGCTAAGTTCTCGGGGTATATTGTCATTTGTTGTCACTATGACAATCTATCTTTGATTATGCTCTACAATGTTAAGAAACTAATGCCTGTCACCTTCTAAGCATTAAAAAAATATTCTGTGAAGTTTGTTTATCATATATTTGTGTCCCAGCCTGGTTACAGAAACCTGTGTCCTGTAACCCCCACTTTTTCTACCTCGGATGAGACTTCTCCTTCTTTGTAGGTGTTACCGAAAGGGCTGGTAGTCGAGGTTTTGTTGGTGCATTATTAAGCATTGAACTCTAGGTTTTCCCATGTGCCAACATCATTCATACACAAATATACTTCGAATAACTAACTCTCTGGGAGATCATGGAGTCAAGATAAGCCTCACTAAGGTTATCTAGATAGAGTGCCCAATCAGTGATAAATAATCACTTATTACATCCTTTTAATCTTGGCAGTTAATGATACCATAAAGAATATCTTGTAATCTTGTAAAAGTGAGCTACATGTAATGGAGAAAGGAACTTTTCCCATTGTAACATTTTTGATACTACTACCTCATGGATTAAAATGCATAATGAATTTGGAAACTATAAATGGTGTTCGATTACATATGGGACTATTTTTCATGTGTGATTGAATTTCACAATTCATTGAATTGATTGTGGTCGTTGGTTAAAGAGAGGGTGTGGTTCATTGATTTGTTGTATGGTGATTAGCACCAAGAACGTCTGAAGCATGGAGATATGAAGCTCCGAAGAACTGAAGCATCAGAGCTCCGAAGAAGCACTAGTTCAATAATTTGTTGGTCCAACATTCATGAGTTATAGAGTGTGTAGGAGTAGGATCTCCTGAAGCCCGAAATGTCGAAGTATCGAAGTGAAATATTGTGATGTGGCATGATGATGTCACCTAGGATGACATGGACCTCATCTAGGAATGACAAATGCCATATGGTTTTGTACTTTTGACAGGCCCTGTTGAACTAACAACAATTCGATACGTGTCACGCGATGGTGGGTCCATGTATCACCACCTTAATTGATGAAAATTGTACTAAGTGGACCCCAAAAGGTTCAGAATTTTGGAAATAATAGACCAACGAGTGGTGTGATTATGACCATCAAAAATGCTAGATCAACAATGATATAACCGTGAGCATCATATCTATGAGGAATAGATCAATAGATGAGAAAAATTATAGAAATCCAAAGGGAAATTAACGAGGGGGATATTTCACATTCTGCAATCAACCAAGATCGTATATCTCCATTGGGAGGAAGATCAATGCTGACATTGACTTTTGCTCCATCACACATCTTTCCATTGCGAAATTCGTGGTGGTTGTTAAACCGCAAGCATGTTCGAGTTCCACAATCGATCGGGCCCGTTGATCTTAAAGTGATCGATAGATCAACAATTTTTCCATTAACGGGATTGGACCATGCATAATATTGTGGCCATGGTGCTTGGTAATATATTTAAGCTGTTGGTTATGATATTAAACATAGGGTGCTTATAATAAGGTCTCAAAAATGTACTTCACAATGAGTTCACCAGTTGAGTGGTCCAGGGGTTTTGTGATGTGCATAAGGAGAAATTGTCGAAGATGGAATTTCCAGATCCCCAAATTTCCCTAGGCTCTGAATAAACACCTATCTTCTAGCACTTGGTCACATGCGATTGAGTGTCGAAGAAAAATGGCTATTGCGCGAAATTTATTTCTTTTTAAGGATGAAAATGGGGCTTAGAGAAGGATTTTGTGGGGTCCCGAATTGTATGGTCCTGTACCTAAAGAAGAAAAGAAAGTCTGGGAAATTTATGACAAGATAAAAAAAATATCTAAAAGAAATTTAGCTCAGAGAAAAGAGATCAGTTGCACAAGGAGTGCTTTAGAGAAAAAGCACAAGTTCTAAATGACCATAACCTTCTTCTCAAAGATCATAATTGAGCAAGGAAGAAGTCATTGGAAAGTTCTAGGACAATAGAAGATAGTTGTTCACCCAAAAAAGGGTATTGATCAAACAACTACTCATAAAATCAGAGGAAATAATTTCGATAGGTTATTGAACCAAAATGGTTTTTTTTTTTTTTTAATTGTTGAATCAATTAGCCTCACAAGGTTCTGTTGGTTTCACATTTTTGTAGAAATAACAGCTGTCATAACATAAAAGAGTTATCACAAGTGTAGAGAGATGGATGGTGCATAAGAGGCTTATAGTCAGGAAGATGAGATTAGAGGAATGGATTTCCATTTGGGTATGGAAGGAAAAAAATCCAATGGACATGGCGAAGGAAAGGATTCTAACATGAATATGGTAGAGACCATTAGAAAATTGCAGAAAGATGTCCAGAGTCACAAGGCTGATAATGAAAGTTTTACGAAATCGAAAGAGAAATAGGTAGACTTCAATACGAATTTAATGAAAAGCTTAGATAGCATTGAAAATAATTTGGATACAGAGAGTGGCTCTAGCAAATTAGGAAGCCACAGGACCCCTGATAGAAAAGGAAGATAAAGGAGTGGTAGCAGACATCACCATCACTCCCAAGGATATTCCAATAGGAGAGCACAAAAGAAATCAAGTCCATCTCCTTCCAGGAAGCATAAGAGGTCTGGGGTGGATGAATTGAAAGGAGAAATGAATAAGATAAAAACTCCTACCTTTGATGGAGAGCACAAGAAAGATGAATATGTCGAGACAAGGTTGTTGGGCATGAGAAACTACTTCCAACTATATAATTATTTTTCTCATGCGGAAGGAAGAATTGATATTTATCAGCTGAAAGGAAAGGCATCCATGTGGTGGGATCAACTTGTGAAAGTGAAACACATCAAAGAGAATAATGTGACTTGGAGGGAATTAAAGAAGCATTTTGAGGAGAAATACTTAACCAAGAGGTATTATGACAAAAAGATGAAAGATTTCTTTCAACTCAAATTGGGCAGCATGACCATTGATGAGTATGAAGGGAGATTTTTATAACTATTGAAGTACGTCTCCTTCATCAAAGATGATATAGTTAAGATCTAGATATACTTAAGTGGGCTACCATCTTTCATCAATGATAAAATTCAATATCATGATCCTAAAACTTTGGATGAAACCATAAGAAGAGTCAAGTGCTTATATGATCATCATAAAGGAAATCCTACTTTCCAAAGAGCTTGGGAAGATAAGAAGAAATTCAATATGGAGTAGAGGATGAAGGGGAACACGTCACCCTTCTTCAGAAACAATTCTCGGGGACAACAAACCCCCTGAGAGCCCATAATGACTAAGACAGGTGGGCAAAGGCCAAGGAAAACACCCATTCAATTTTGGGGTTGTAAAGGAGATCATATTTATAGATATTGTCCACACAAAAGTGACAAAGTGAGAGTTTTCAACAATGTATAGCAAGCAAAAACACTAGAGGACATGGTCATAAGTGTTCCAAGGATCTATGCATCCCTAGACAACAAGCAAGAAGAGTTTCAATCACACATGATTGAAGTGGAAGGTATGATCAATAACCAATCCTTTACTATTTTAATTGATTCGAGAGATAGTCATAACTATATAGATCCTAAGGTAGTGGAAAGATTGCAATTTCCATGAAGCAAGCAAGGGAAATCTTGGTTGGTGTACCTGGCTACAGGAGCCAAGAGAAAATTTGTTGAGTTGGTTAAATCATGTCCAATTTACATGAATGGGATGAGTACCAAGGAAGATTTGAACATCCTAGCCTTGGGTTCATATAACTATCTAATCAATATGGATTGGTTGGACCAACACCATGCCATATTAGACTACCATAAGAAAGAATTTACTTTCCTAAATGAGGAAGGGAACCCAAGAACAGTCCAAGGAATTTACTTTTTGAAGATTGATCTTATATCTGGTTGCCATCAAGTAAGGATTAGAGACGAAGACATCAACAAGACTTCCTTCGGGACAAGGTATGGTCATTACAAAATCACAGTGGTGCCATTTGGGATATCAAATGCGCCAGCTATTTCCATGTGCTTGATGAATGGTTTTTTCTGGGAATACATAGACGAGTTTTTCATTGTCTTTTTGGATGGAATCCTTGTGTATTCCATGTTAGAAGAAAAGCATGATCATCACTTGAGGATGGTGTTACAATTGTTAAGAGAGAACTAGTTGTATGCAAAATTGAGTAAGTGCTCATTTTATTAGAACTGAATTCACTATTTGGGGAAAATCATATCCGAATAAGGGATAACAGTGGACCCTGAAAAGATTGAAGCTATAAAAGGGTGGACAACACCTAGGAATGTGACAAAATTCAGATCCTTCATGGGTCCAGCTAGATACTATAGAATATTCATCGTAGGGTTTTCAAGGATTTCTCACCTAATTACTTACTTGGAAAGGAAGGGGGTGAAGTTTCAGTGGACAACAGAGTGTGAATGAAGCTTCCAACAATTGAAGAAATTGTTAACCACTGCACCAATTTTGATAATTATATATCCTAATGAGGATTTCATGGTTTGCACCGATGCATGAAAAGATGGACTTGGTGTAGTCCTCACTCAGAATGGGTTTGCGATATGTTTTGAATCCATAAAATTGAAAGAGCATGAAAGGGTCTATGCCAGTCATGATTTGGAGTTAGCATCCATATTGAATGACTCAAAGAAGTGGAGGCAGTACCTCATGGGGGAAATGATTGAGTTGAGGAAAAACCATAATGGTCTGAAATATTTGTTTGATCGGCCAACTTTAAATGCTAGAAAGAGAAGTTTGTTATAATTCCTTTGTGAGTATGACTTTGATATCAAACACATCAAAGGAAAAGAGAACAAGGTAGTTGATGCACTCAATAGGAGAGTTCATGAACTTATGCTACAACCATTAGCATGTATCAATATGATCTTAAAGGAATAATTTCTGAGGATGCAAAAGAAGATTTGTAGTACATGGAGTCGGTAACAAAAATACAACAAGGTAAAATGCAACATAAGGTTGAAGATTATAAATTGGGAAATAATCAAATTATCTTGTACATGAACATAATTTATGTGCCCAATTCTCATGAACTGAGGAGTGTGATCTTGAAAGAGATGCATAATGTACCTTATGTTGGGCACTAGGATATCATAAAACCATTGTCGTTGTCAAGAGCCAATACTATTGGCCAGGCATGAAGAGGGAAATTGTTGAGTACATTGCAAAATGTCTGGAGTGTCAAAATTACAAGGCTGAGCATAGACACCTAGCTACGTTGTTGCAGCCATTTCCCATTCCTGAGTGGAAATGGGAGGTCATGTCAATGGATTTCATCACCAAATTTCTAAGAACAAGAAAGAAAAATGATTCTATCATGGTGGTGGTGGACAAGCTTACCAAAGTTGTTCATTTCATTCCAATGAAAATTACTCACAAGGCAACCAATGTTGTTGATATTTATATGATGGAAGTAGCATGCTTACATGGCATACCCAAGAAAATTGTGTCTAACAGATACCCAAATTTTACCTCTAATTTTTGGAGGGGGTTATTCAAAGGGTTTAGAAAAAATCTGTGTTGAACACACCACCCACACTAAGAGGGGGGGTGAATTACTGTGTGGAATTTTCTAACTTTTTCCTCTTACAAGTTAGAAGTTAAAACATATTTGAATGGGTTAAATCATAATCACAATGGAAAAGAGATACCAGAAGTATGTATAACCTTTTGTATAATGTATATGTATATATGTGAATATAGTAATAAGGATTTTCCGAGCACCAACTATTTTGTTTCAGCACCAACTGAAGTAAGGACCACCAACTCCTAGGAGAGAACCAACTCTCAAGAGAGCACCAACTCTCAAGAAAGACCCAGATTGACACAAGACCCAACTTGTTGATAGAACACAGTCTATCCAACTAGAGTTCATATAGTAGTTCAACCAACTCTAGTAGTAGTGATCCATTATTGAATCAATTGTGTTTCATGATCAGAGGTATACCATAAATACTCATCACTGCACTTCATCTTCTCTCTAAAATTCGCGCCTTCTTCACTTCGTCTTTCCTCTAATATTCATGCCTTCTTCACTTCTTCTTCTCTCTAATATTCATACAGACCTCAGGTCCGCATCCCCTTCATTTTTCTCCGCAGGTCGCTCTTTTTCAGCGAGCCTCTTTTTTCCACAAGCTTGTATTATTGCACAAGCACACAATCCAATGAACCAATCATGGTTGTATTTATACTTGTTTATGCTCAAAACTTGTTTAATTTATTGAGCCGACTTGTGCAATAACTTATAACTAACTTGTTCATTTACAAAAAGTTTTGGGACCACCAGAGATCATCATTCTGAGTCTTCAACATTACACCTGGCATCCCCTTCACTTTCATAAATCGATCACAGGTATGGATCGATTTCCTTCATTTCTGTGATTAAATAAATAGACGCTTCCTTCAAACCATGTTCATATGATCATTGGTGTAGAACCTCAGGCTTATCAATTTAAGCGAATCATTACATTCTTCCCTTTAAATATCTTTACCATATGACCAATGGTGGTGACCTCACATGAGGTGAGATGAGCGCTTTAGTTCTTACCAATTCAATGGTCACAATTCAATCTCCCAATGATATGGACAATTGTCGAAACTTCGGGACTTCTCCCTTCGAGTCTTCGAGACTTCCAACCTTTCAAATCTCTCGAATACAATTTCGCCGAATAGATCAGACGGTTCACATTTATATCACGAAACCACATCAATGGTCATATACAATCCTTAAATCTATCTTTTCATTGCTTAATCCAACAACCAGGACTTAATCAAGGAATGAGATGGATGGCCACCATTTACTTTGGGACTTTGTCTATTATTCTTACACTATCCTTCTACGGTATTTTGATCAATGGTTGAGAGTGCACCCAAAGTATTCATCAGATCGGACGACCCATGTCCACTTCGAGACTTCAGAGGTTTCGAATAAACGTTGCTCCATTTTCCTTCAGAGTGATCACCTAGTGAGTAAGTCATAAAATGGTGAAGATCGCTTGTTTTCAGTTAACACTTCCACTTACACTATCCTTCCACTGTAGTAGATCAACGGATGAGAATTCTCCTGAAGTCATCTTCAGGTCGGAGGTCTCGTGTACACTTCGGGACTTCGACATTTGGGACTTTGGGACTTTGGGTAAGTGCTGGTGGTAAAAATCCCAAAGAAAAACTCCTGGAGTGACATAACTTACTTACATCAGTTGATGATGTGTCACGAGCCGAGTAGTTGCCACGTGTCACTCAGATTTGTGATTTTCACGTACCTAAAATGTCGATTCAATTTGACACTTATCATTGTCTGATTGCGCCATGTGTCCTTGATGACGTAGTCTTGCTAACGTGGATCTCCTCATGTGGAACATGTTCATCTCCTTGATCTAATGGTCAAAATAGTATCTGAAGGGTATCTCAGATCGATAGTTGAGAGTGACTTCAGAACTTTGTCCTTCAGGACTTCACGACTTTCGACATTTCTTGGTGGTGAAACTCCCGAAGTAATTCTCTCGGAGTGATGTAACTTATTGACGTCACGTGTTGACATGGCATGAGACAATTTAATCTTGACATATGTCATCATATTATTATGCCATGTGTATTTTTTGATGTTGTCTGCTAACATGGTATGCCACATGTCCTTACTGACGTGGTTTTCCACATGTCCTTGTAGACGTGCTCTATTGACATGGTCTTCCGTATGTCCTTATAGATGTGGTCTGCTGACGTGGTCTTCCGCATGTCCTTGTAGATGTGGTCTGCCGACGTAGATATCCCTAATCTAACAATCATCATATGTTCTCTAGATCCGATGGTCCTTATTCATTTCGGATTTTTGGCTCTCCGGGCTTCGGGTTTTTCAAATCTCAAACTAAAAAATCTGAAGTGAGATTTTTCTTGAGCTTAACCTCCTCGCATATTTATACCATAACTAAATGTTGTTCATTGATCATGATCCTAGATCGATGGCTCGATCTGTCTGCGATGCATCTCTTCTAACTTATCCTATCCTTCCATTTAGAATGATCCAAAGGCTGACATAAATTCACATAAATGAGATCTCAGATATTTTTCCTCGGTTATCCTATCCTTCCACTTGAAAATGATCCAATGGCTGATGGGAATTTAGGTTTGATATGATGGCTAACGGGTATTCAGATAATCAAATTCTCAACCCTTTAGCCCCACTTATCCTATCCTTCCACTTTAAAATGATTCGACGGATGACGGGAATTTAGGTTTGATCCGACAGCTGACGATTATTCGGATAATCAAATTCTCAACCCTTTCATCTTATCATGTCCTTCCACTAAAATGTGATCCAACAGTCATTAAGAATCTTGAAGAATATCAATGATCAAGGATGGTTACGGAACCATAACTTACGAGTGATTTAACTTGTCACCAAAACTCCACAATTTGAATTTGTGCACTGTTGGTGAGTCAACCACAATCGTCGATATTTGAGGCTATAAGATATAACGGTCCTGACTAATTGCAGGATTGGAAACATAATGATGTTTAATTCTCCTTTTGATCTTCGCAATTCATCCCTGCCATTGATATGGTGATTGCGCATCCGACAGTCATGATTTATTATGACTTGAACTGATCATTTGTTGGATCAACCACAGTCGTCGATATTTGAGTCTATGAGTTCTGACGATCTAGACTAATTGCGGGATTGGAAATAACGATTTGTTTAATTCTCCTTCCGATCTCTGCAATCTATCTCTGTCGTTGATCTGTCGATTGCACATTTGATGGTCAAAACTTAATCTGACTTAATCCGATCGCTTGTTGGATCAACCATAGTCATTGATATCTGAGTCTATGAGATCTGACGATCTAGACCAATTGCAGGGTTAGAACTAGCGAGTTGTTTAATTCTTCTTTCTCTCTCCACAATTCATCCCTTCCATTGATCTGACTTGCAGATCTAATGGTCACGATCCTCCAAAGGTCCTCAAGCCCATGGTTACTCATATGACCAACGTCTATTATATGAGACAATCAACACCGCCAATTTCTTGATTAGACAGATGATGAGGCTTCTCACCCCGAGCTTACGCTTTCCCTTCTGAGATTTTATCTCTGCATACTGCTCACTCCTCCTCCTAAGCTTTGATCTCTTCATAATGTTCGTTACTCCTCCTGATCTTACGCTTTTTTATTCCAAGATTTGATCTCTGCATACTGTTCATTCCTATTCATGAGCTTACGATTTCGATCTCTTCATATTGTTTGACATCTTATGCTAAATGATATACTATTGACATCAATAAAAATCTCATCTATGGTAGTTCATCATTAACAACAAATCATCACATCAACTGTTGACATGAATGACAATATGTCCAACAATATCTCCCTTTGTCATTGAGGGAAACACACTAACTTCATATACAAAACTCCCCTAGTGATGATGCTTTCCTCTTATGAAGTTTTCTCTCCCCCTTTGACATCAATGACAAAGGGTTAATCCCATTATAACCAATTTTTGAACACATCACCCACACTAAGAGGGCAGGTGGGGGGAGTGTGAATTAGTGTGTGGACTTTTCTAACCTTTTCCTCTTACAAGTTAGCAATTAAAACATAATTGAACAGATTAGATCATAATCATAATGGACAAGAGATACCATATGTATGTATAAGCTTTTGTATAATGTATATGTATATATGTGAATATAGTAATAAGGATTTTCCCAGCACCAACTATTTTGTTTCAACACCAACTGAAGTAAAGAGCACCAAATCTCAAGAAAGACCAATCTTGCCACAAGACCCAGCTTGTTGATAGAATGTAGTCTATCCAACTAGATTTCATGTAATAGTTCAACCAACTCTAGTATAAGTGATCCATTATTGAATCAATTATGTTTCATGATCAAAGGTATACCATCTACACTCATCACTGCACTTCATCTTCTCTCTAAAATTCACGCCTTCTTCACTTCGTCTTCCCTCTGATATTCACACATTCTTCACTTCTTCTTATCTCTGATATTCACATGAACCTCAGGTTCGCATCACCTTCATTTTTCTCCCTAGGCCACTCTTTTTCAGCGAGCTTCTTTTTTCCACAAGCTCGTCTTATTGCACAAGCACACAATCCAGTGAACCAATCATGGTTGTATTTATACTTGTTTATGCTCAAAACTTGTTTAAGTTATTGATCCAACTTGTGAAACAATTTATAAATAACTTGTTCATTTACAACAACTTTTGGGACCACCAGAGATCATCATTCTTCATCTTCAACTTTACACTTGGCATCCCCTTCACTTTCATAAATTGATCACAGGTATGGATCGATTCCCTTCATTTCTGTGATTACAAAAATCGACACTTCCTTCAAACCATGTTCATATGATCATTGGCATAGTACCACAGGCTTATCAATTTAAGAAACACATTACATTCTTCCCTTTAAATATATTTACCATATGACCAACGACGGTGACCTCACGTGAGGTGAGACGAGCACTTGAGCACTTTGTTGAGTGAAAATATTGTCGTTTAATTTCGTCATAGTAATTGCCCAACGATTTAATTTGTCAATCCGAGGTTCGTAGGCTTACGAAGCACATGCACTATATATGCAGGATTAGGCACCTAACTTCTAATGAAAATTCAATCAAAACCTAACTCTTTCATTCCACTTAATAAGACTTAGTTGTTGTAGGCATG
>ML781529.1:530059-546712 GCA_009831015.1 Picea engelmannii | reverse complement strand
TGTTATGAATTTTTGCTCCTCGCAAAGAATCTATGCGAATCTACATTGACCAGGAAAGGGCCTAAGGCACACAAAGCTAGTAAAAGTAGCCCATACAGAGACAAAAATGTAGATCTAGAATGAACATTTCACATAGAATGTCAAACATAGAGTAGTAACGATGCATGGATATTCTAGGGCATGAATGACTCACCACTATGTTAGCGAGCAATTTTATTATGATAGTTGTATCAAAAGGTTATCCCTCTCACTTGTAATACTTCATTCTATTAAAAATAAAAGCATGTTACTCTTTTGAATATTTTTTACATGGCGATGTATTTCTCCATCTTTTAGGAATTGCAAGTGCATTTCAACCTTAGAGGTGTAGGTTGTAATATCCCCAGTTTTAATCTCCACAAATTATAATGTAATTTTGTAAATGAGAATTAGGTTGGTGAGCCATTATATTTTGGGCGGGCTAGCCCATACAGATCGACATGGCTAAGGGACAAGATATGTAAAATGTACATTGAAATGATTAATACAAATAATAATAATTGGATGTAGTACAAGCGGGACAGTAACGACGGAGAGCTATGATTACACAAGAGAGGGGGCTGAAGAGGGGTCCAAGGGGTTAAACATTCTTATTAATTCATCCATTTTCATATTAAGGTTTATTTCCCTTAGAACAAGAGAGATATTAAATTCATGTAAGAGTGGTTGGTGGGAAATGTCAACTCACCAATTTATGACAACATGGGCTGAGTATAACCACTTTATGGGAAATGTGAGAGTTAAGCTTGCGTGAGAAGAAGTTTCTGAAGAAAAGAGGTCAAATCTACAGAAAGAAGTAATATCTGTAAGCTATGTGCTTTGATAGAGGTAAGAACAGCTAATTTTTTTTTAGATTTGGAAGCTTTATGCTCTGTAAAAGTAAGATAAGTGAATTTTTTTTTTTCTAAAATATGGATCTAGGTATGCTTGATAGAGTTTGTCCTAGCTTGAAAACTAGGGAATTGTTAGATGAAAGAAGTTTTGATATGAATAGATCTAGTAAGAATAATGATAAATATGTTATACCTATGCATAGAAAGAATGTTTGTACTCACCAATGGATGTAGGATCCTAGAAAGAATTTTTTGCGGGCTAGCTACCATAATCCTAGTGCGTAGTACAGAAGAGGTTGGGGATCATTTACAAGAAAGAGAGGATTAACCCTATGTTACAGTTACAGAAAACCAGGCCATCTAGCTAAGGAATGCCCAGGTGGAAGACCTAGTTGTATCTGTTGCAAAGCTTTGGACCATGAAGTGTTGGATTGCCCTAGAATGATTGCTAAGATTGAAAGATTGAATCTGAATGAGGAAAACCCTAAGACGACTCTACAAATAGTTGAATCTCAGAAAGAATCTGAGAAAGCATTACTACAAATGAAAGAGACCCTGAATGGCCACCGACATTTTAGGTTATCAGAGATATTTAAAGAGAAAGAATGCATCGAAGTAAGAATAGGAGATTTCGACATTGACTCTATTCTTGATGAAGAAACACCAGTGAACATCATGACAGAGAGAACTTGGGAAGCTATAGGAAGACCTATTATGATCCCTTCACTAAGAGGAATATGACTCTTTAGAGGAAAGCTGGTGACCCTATGCGGAAAGCTCACTCGGATATCTATGAATGCTAATGGAACTTCGACAGAAGAAGATTTTGAGATTATCAATTTTATTGAGGACAACGCCCCTTTTACTATGTTAATTGGAAAACCTTGGATTAAGAGAGATCAAGCTAGAAATAAAGAAGAAGAAAAAGTTTTAGAACAGCAGAAACAAGAGTTAACAGATTTCATGCTTAGAAGGATTGCACGGTTGATTTAAGAATGGGAGAATAGATCAAAGCCACTTATCGTTAGAGGTCCATATGTCGAAGATGAAAGAATGTCAGAAGGCTCACAGAAGACCGTAGCACATGTCCCAGAAAAAGAAGAATTATTATCCCTGGGTCTTAGGAGAGAATCTCAACAGTGCGAAGTACCTAAGTTCAAGGAAAATAAGAATCAAAATGGGAAGAGAATCCCCGAGACGAAGCTCACTGGAAAAAAGGCTAGGCAACTAAGTAAAAGGAGAGGTAATATCGACAGACTACAGAATACTTCATAGGGAACCTCATAGAACGGGAAACTTGCAGAAATTGAAATTCATCGAGATATCAGACCAGCAACATAGGCCACTTCATCGAGGTGAAGCAATATAGCTGTTGGAAGCTGATATAACCATTCGACTGCTGCTCTGAATGGGTCAAAAATCATTGATGGTTCGCCACTAGATCACCAGACCGCACCATAACTGACAGAACATGATTTAATGATGCCTCATACCCATTGCAAGAAGACCGTTGCTAACTTTCTTACCTAGTCTATTGTGCCACGCACCGAGAATACCTTTTGATAAATAAGAACTTGAGCCCGTAGCCTGATATTATTTTGCACTGTGATCATCGCTTTGTTCCTGTACCCTCCACTACAGTTTGTGAATCTAGTTCACACCTGATCTAATTGACCCCGATCTTGTATGTCGGACAAGCTCAACACAGTAGAGAAAGCAGTCGAAGAAGTTCTGGTTGACTTAATGACTGAGAGAGGCATGTCAGAAAGAAGGATGTCTGCAGGTGTGCAAGCATCATCAATAGGAGGAGTCCAAGATTCTCCCTCAACTTCTCATGGACCAAGACCTTCCCGAACCACGATAGAGACAAGAACAAAGCACAGAGACGACATTGTGAATGCCAAGCTTATTCCACATATTCTTCCAACTTACATACCACCTCTGAGCTGTGAGATTAACCGTGAAAATGTACCCAAAGACTTCGAGTATACTTTGATCACCATGTACCTTCCGAAAGGGGTGCACGCAGTTCAAGCCGATCAAGACAAGCTTGCAGTGTTGAAGTTTAGTGACTTCAACCTCGGCAACAGGAAAGTATACAGTATGCTTGCCCCTCACAAGTATCTAATGAATACAAAGGGAAATAACTCGAAGATCATCTTGCAGTCTTGGACCCAAAACCTCGCACAGTCTACATTGTTGAATGTTATGAAGATTCCGCACTTTGGTAGACACCAGGAGGTGAATGCATGCGTAAAGTTGCTTCTATCTTGTTATCACGGAGGATACCTATGGCTAAACCGATGCATCACTGTGGATCCAACCTTGATCAATCGGATCATAGGGCTTAGCATGCAAGGCCCTGACCCACAGAAGATCTACCCTGGCAAGACCTTCGACCGAGCATTAGCGCAGAGAATTAAGGAAACCTATGGCGATGTTGAGAAGGGAACATGAGGCTACAAGGTACCCTCTATCCAGAGTGGCGCAGTGCACCTTTCCTGTCAGTTGATCGTGGGAAAGTTAGTTCGTAAGAATAGACCAACTCAAGTGACCGGATTCATGGTCGACCTCACAGGGAAGTGCGCAGAGGGATTACAGATGAACTGGGTGCAGTACCTTGTCAACCAACTAGAGATTGATTGCATAGAAGCGCAATACCAAGGGTATGACTTCCACTTTAGTTGGCTTCTCATACTGATTTATTTCATTGTCTGGGAGCTACTAGAAGGCGCCACTTTCCTGGATATAGAACCCTTCAAACCACTGGTCGCGAAGTTCTGTACGCTATGGTATTCCAATGACATGAGAAAATAGTGGTAGTGCAATGTCATCTTCCACACCTACTATAACCAGTTGAAGATCGCAATCCATTCTACACCATGCATCACCCTGAACACACTTTATAGGTTTAGACCCTTGATGAAGTTCACCGCGGACCACCACTTCACCTACATTACAGTGCGCGCTGATGAGCATAAACAACAATTCCAGTCATATTACAAATTGACAGAAGATGACTTGGAGGAGATTACCAAGGAATGGTTGGCAGACCTCCTTGTTCTAGTGGACCCCGCAGAGATGTCTGATGTGGATAGCCCTGAAACTATGTCGGACACACTTGGACCATGTAAAACGAAGAAAAATGATGAAGTGCATGATGTCCATAGCACATTGGTGGAGACATCTTCGACCTCACCTAAGCAGGGAGATGATGGTGGAGAACTAGGTGGCATAGAAGTCGAGGAAAACAAAGGATAAGTTACTCCTCCTAGAAATGAAGAAGAACCAACTAAGAAAAGGAAGGTTACCCCACCAAAGCCTTTGTCCTGAAAGAAAGTTGGAGCCACCAGGGCTACATTTAAGACTACCCTCACCTCAGATGACTTTGACTTCTCAGTCGCTGTGTTGAATGATGCTTCATTGGAGATCGCGGAAAAGAAAGAAGTGAAGCAGGAGGAGGTATTCAGCCGAATCAAGGGTGAACTTAGAGAAGTGCAATAGGCACTACAATCCAGCCACATAGTTTCTATTGCACCCTCGACAAGTGGAACAGAAGAACCAGGAGATGAGCCAGCCCAACTGTATCAGATCACCAATAAAGTTAAGGCTCGCCTTCGATGAGCTTAGGAAGAGACATCGCAAGCTACCCAAGCTTTGGCACAGGCACAAAAATATATGCTAGAACAACACAGTAATATAGAACAAGAAAAACTAGCTCTTCAAGCAAAGTGGGAGGAAGAGAAATCAGCGCTACAACAAGACAGGGAAAAATTTCTCGCAGAGAAACTCAAAGTACAGGAACGGGTTCACAGAGCACTTCACTCTGTGACAATCATCGAAGTCCAAATAGAAGAATGAGTTCCACAGTAGGTGGTACAACTGGAAGGAGTGATCCAGCAACTTCAATAGTGCATCACAGACCTGCAACTTCACACTGTTCCCAAGACACCTCAAGAAATAAGAGATCTAAGAGAGGCCACTGCCCAAAGCACAGTTGACCGAATAAAATCCTTTGCCTTGGAATACAAGCAGTTGAGCTCCAGAAGTTCCCAGACGTATGAAAGCCTCACAAAAAATCCAGAATTACAAGCATTAGAGTCGTAGCTCCAACACGCATAGAAGTAGGCAGACATGTTACAAGAACAGCTAAAGGCCTTGTCACCAGTTGAGAGAATGAAGAGGTTTCTAGAGAAACGCATGACCCAGCAGCAAGTACGCACACTCCAGACTAAAGTAATGGAAGTCTCTCAATGACTTCAACCAGTGCAAGAAAAGGCATGTCAATGATTCACTGAACTTGAAAGCCAAGGAGTAGAACTTGAACAGGTTGTGAGTACAGTAGAACAACGCCTTGAAGGACCAGCCAATGATGCACTTAGTCAAGAGTTCACTGAGCAAGAAGCAGTAGCACTGCAATAGATCGAAGCAGCTCAAGCCAATCTTGAGGTGCTCGAATCATAATTTCTCAGACCAGAGTGACTCAGGATGAGTCACAGGTGAGTGTTGGGGGCCTGTTGGTCCCTAACCAAGTTTTGAGGCAAACTTGGTCATATTTGACTGTTTTTGAGACTTCGACAGCCTATTGAAGATGGAGCTCCAGATGAAGCAGAGATCATGGGATCTTGGCCCACTTTCGGGCCCCTTTTTGGGTTTTGGGACAATGTAATGGGAAAGGGATGTCAGCCCGTGGGTTCACCCACACTTAGGCCACTTTTGTATGTATAAATAGATGTCTAGGAAAAGTAAGTAAGAGGATGATAGCCTATCTATGTGATCTAAGCTAAGTGCTAGTAGTGCTATGTGCATGACTGTAGAAGGGTTACAGAGCTAAGTGCAAGTTAATATAGAGATTATAGAAGGCTTTGTGATACAACACAAGGAAGAGGGATCTAGCAAGCTGCACAAATCTTCTTTCCTATGCGCAAAAGGGTTTTTGGTGTCTGTGTGTTGTAACCGATTGAAGACATTAATAAAGGAGAAGAGTTGGTGGGTGTAGCCCCAGGGTGGGGGTGAACCACGTACATGTTGTGTTTCTCTTCTTTTTGCGATGTATCGATGTGTTTCTATGTGATGAATGTTAGATAGATCTGATGTTGCTTTATGCCTAATCATGTGAATGAATGTTATATCTGACCTATATGGATTTTCTTAGTGCTTGAATCTGCTAGATCTAATGTGTTCCTTTTATGTTAAGTGTTATTAGATGATGTATCTGGTTTCATACTGCAATACTCTGTAATTAGGGTATGTCTGCGCTATTACTAATAAATGAATATTGATGAAGATTAATTGCTAAGTGCTCTGTTAAGTTTTAGAATCATAGATCTATGTCCCAGCTAAGGTTGCAGACATCTGAGTCCTGCAACCACCCCTACCTCTACCTCGGGTGAGACTTCATCTGCTTCGCAGGTGTTTCTGAAAGGGTCGATAGTTAGGGTTTTTTTGGTGCGTTGTTGTAGCGTTGAACCCTGGGTCTGCCCCTGTGCCAACACTAGGTGTGGGTGAATATTTCAAGGTGAACCACTTGGATATATTAATATTGTGAATCACCATCAAATTGGGGAAAAATATTTTGAAACCTACAACTGAATTCATGTAAAAACTCCAAATCGGGGGCATCCTCTGTAAAAACTCCAAATCGGTGGGAGAAAAAACCATAAGGCCAATGGTCATTCCCAAATCGAGGCGAATCATGGTCCTTGGCCCTGTGAAAAATCTAAAACTGTGGGCAAAAACCTCGGAAGATCAATGGTTGTTTCCATAAATCGGGCGAAAGGGAGGATGACCGCCATTTTTCCAAGGCGAAAATGTAATTAATATTTAAATTATGACCACCATTTTGGAGCTAAATATATAATTAATATTGTTTTAAAAATAAAGGGGGGCGAATTGGGATTAATATGGTTTTTTTTTAATATATAAAATTCTCCCTAAAATTTTCTTTGTTTTCAACCTAATCATTGTAGCACTTGAAACTAGGTGATGGCCATCGAGTAGGCCTTAATATCAATGAGAATATAGTGAAACACTCCCTAAGTGCTCTACACATATCAATTCACTTTTCACAACAAATCACAGTAATGGGTCAGGCATCTAATTGAAACAACTATTGTGTCATGGATATGCCTCTAGACTTGTAACACCCCCATACCTCTTGGGGTTATGGTGTGAAAAAACACTTCCACTCTAGCTTATGGTACCACAACACATCCAACTATAGAATTATTCTATAGTTACACTTCCACTTTAGCTCTAAGTACTGTAGTACCTCTATCCATGTATTCTAAAGACCCAATCACAACACCCCCATACCTCTCAAGGTTATGATGTGTAAGAACACTTCCATTCTAGCCCCTAGTACTATAACACCTCCAGTCATGGATTTATTATGCAGGGATATTTTAACTATAGCTCTAGGTACCATGGTACCTCAATCCGTGGTGTCTTTGGGCCCAATCAATTTTCAGGATCAAGCAATGAGATTTGATACCCACTTTAGGTCAGGTGCACTTGTAACATCATCTACTCACTCCAACAAATCTGGAGTAGTTTTCAGACTACTCCAACAAAGCATAGATCAATTATGATTCCTCTTCCTCGAGACAACACCAAGTATTCAAACCTCTCACTCAAGGAAATCTTCCTCTTCTATATTCCCCCTGGAAGGTAAAATCTCATTTTCAAGAAATTATTTTAGCTTTCCCATCCCATTTTCCAAGGTAATTTACAATACCTAAATATACTTTGGGCGTGAGCTAGGGGTAAAAATATTGAGTTCATAAAATAGGTATTTGATGAATTAAAATCACCCCCTTAGGAATTTAACACTAAATTAACTTAGGAACTAATTTTGAAGTATTCTAGATCAATATTTCCCTTCCTAAACTCATAAGGCGCTTGTTCTAGGCTAATTATCTTCATTGAGAAAAAAGTCCTTTCCCTTGGGTATGATTTCCACCACATGMTTGGAACTCATCTRAGTTKCTCCCAACATCCAACCTAGGTCAGCRTGGATCTCAATAACCATGCATTTTCAACAAAGGTTAGTTCCTCAAAACACATCATATTCCTTCACATAGCCATGTAGTCATAGAAGACATGGATCATAACCAAAATCAACATATTACATCTTGTAGTCCTTAATAATAACGATGCATGGATTCCAATCATAGGTGATGCATTATAATATAAATTCATAGTTGAGTACATAACAACATATTCCATCAACAAGCTAAGAAACACATCTCTCTAGGATTCACAAAAAGATAGTGTCCACAATCAAATTTAATATCCTAAGAAGCATGAAGTAAAAATGAGATCCATTATCCATGGTGAAAGAGAAAATAATTGAGATGTGTAGATATGGGTTGTTACAACACTCCCCCCCTCAAAAGGGCTATTTACTACAAGCTGAGTTATCATTAAATAAGGATAAATCCCTTTAATCAAATGATATAATCAATTTCATGAGAATTACATTGAGCAACATGGAATTCTAGCATTTGTAATAGTAACATATTATATTCAAATGAGATAAACCACTCTTGTGAGAAAAATGGTTGGTCCATATAACCTTCCAATCATATGAAACATGTAATCTATGTTAAGAATATGTTCAAAGATCAAGATCATTCAACAAAGGTAATATGAAGTAAGTAACCACGTGACTTATGATAACCAAAAGTTCATGGTCCAATGAAATTGATCCATATTTTATGAGCAGAACGAAATGAATACATATTATTAAAAAATGATTAACATAGAATAAAAGAGATACAGTAAAATGGGTTTTCAATTCAATAAGTAAATAAGCTAAAACTGTAAAATGCAGCGGAAAACAAGCTTGTTAGAATGGTGGCGACTTATCTTTGAGTAGATATGTGACGGGTGCGCTCATTCGTAAGAAGATGGTTACAATGAGGCTCTGAAGGAATTTATTAAAATAAATAGGAATGTCAAAAACCCTAGACATCCAAAAACCTAACCCTAGGAGATGAAGCGCCAAAAGTCATCTGGGCCCCGTTTGGGTAAGTCGGTACATCAACTTCCCGGGGTCATAACTTTTGCATACGATCTTCGTTTGACGCATTCAATACCTCGTTAGAAAGATCTATCCAAGAAATACAAATTTTGTGTGAGAAACAACAAAATAAATTCCATGTTTCCCCCTTTTTTCCCAAAAAACCGTTGTTTAAGGCCACAAAACAGCTCCGGAAGTTCAGGACCCGAAAAACTGCTAAAAATAGTAAATTACCAAAATTGCCAGAAAAATATTTTGAGACAGTTGGAAAAGGTGGGTGGACACTGATATCCACCTAATTAATCCTCCCTCCTTAGGAAGCAATGATATCCATTGCGTTGATTTCACCCATCAGATAAGGAAATTTCTACTAAATTTGGCCCCAGGTGAGCCACTTGCCTTGGTGTAGGAGCTGCCCTGCTTAGACGACTTGATAAAGCTGGATCCTTTGTTGTCGAGTTCCCTTGATCTATGTGTCCACAATATGATCACTGGATTCCTATTGTATGTAGTCGGGGTTGAGCTATGTTGGTGTCAATTTTTCTACTACTTCTAAGGTGTCCAATAATGATGGGAAATAAGGGCGAAGGAGATCCACGTTGAACATTAGGTGTAGGACAAGGAAAGGAGGAATGTTGAGCTCAAAAGAATTATCCCCCATGGCCTTGGTGATGGTGTACGACCCATAATGGAGTGAGTGAATCTTTCGATGGGGTATTGTAAGGCGTTCTTTCTGCAAGTGCAACCAAACTTTGTCTCCCACCTGAAACTTATGTGGCACCCGATGTTGATCATGGCATTGTTTGTACTTGTCATTGGACTTCTATAGGATATCCTAAACCTATTGGTGGATGTGTTGGATTCGCTCAATGAATCTGGTGGCTTTTTCAGCTTCAGTTGGAGCAGGAGATGATTCAGTCGAGGTGACCACAAGGGTAAGTGCAAAATCTATGGGACCTAATGGTTGGAATCCCAACCCCACCTGAAAGGGGATGTGTCTGGTTGAGCTATGAAGGGCTTGGTTGTAGATATGTTGGAAATAGGGAAGGCTCTCATCCCATGTGTGAGGGTGCTTGGAATTATACATGTGAAGGATATGCACAGTCATTTGATTTACGACCTCGGTTTGGCCATCTGTCTGGGGGTGTAAGGTCATGGATTTGGTGAGCTTGGTGTCCAGCAGTGACCAAAGGCTCGACCAGAATGTCCTGAGAAATCGACTGTCCTTATATGAAACAATGGTTTGTGGGATTCCAAAATGTACCCAGACTCGGTCAAAGAAGAGCTTGGAAATGGCCTCTGTTGTGATGCTCTTCTTCTAGGCAACCAGAATTTCCATCATCTTAGAAAAGTGATCAACAACCAAAAAAACACAGTCATTTCCATTCTTGGTGGATGGGAGGCTTGACATGTAGTTCATTGAGATGGATTCATGGTCTGTCAGGAGTAGGAAGAGGGGTGTATAGACCCTATTTTTTAATGGTCGGTTTGGCAATAGCATGGGAAGTGCACGACCTGATATACTTGTTGACCTCCTGTCAAAGTTCCGGCTAGTAGAAATGTTTTTGTAGCATCGCCAATGTCTTTTCCATGCCAAATTGTCCTGCCACCCAACTATAGTGAGCTTCCAAGATCAACTTCTCTCACTTTCTTGATGGAACATAGATATGGCCTAGATGACACAACAACCCATCTTGAAGATGGAAATTATCGACAACTACATTTGCACCCAACATATGGTAGGTGGTGGCGGAGTCCGGGTCTGTCTCATAGAGTTGGGGCCATTGAGAGGTCTCATGGTCGCAAGAGTCTAGCATTGTGATGAGTGTTGCGACTGGTGGTCTGCTGAGGCAATCAGCGATGTGGTTGGTGCTTCATGTTTTATACTTGATAATGAGGTGGAATTGTTGCAGGTATGTGGACCACTTTTGATGGCAGTCGTTCTGCAATTTTCCTTGTGTCTGCATGAACTGTAGTGGCTTATGATCAGTGTGGATGATTTTCTCCTTCCCAAGAATGTAATGTCTCCACTGGTGGTAGGCTTGCATAATGGATTACATTTCTTTGTCGTAAGTAGGGTACTTACGGACAACATCTGATAGTGTCTCACTATGATAGGCCACAGGATGGACATGTTGAGTGAGAACGACGCCCACAACATAGTCTGGAGCATCTGTCTCAATCTCAAAGGGTTGTTGCAGGTCTAGTAGTGAAAGTACTAGGGATGAGCATGAGTGTTGCTTCAAATCATCGAATTCTTGTTGTTGGGACTGGCCCCACGCAAATTTTTCCTTACCACCACCCCTGATTATTTGTCTGAGGGCCCATACAATATGGGAGAATCCCAACACAAACCTGCAGTAGAAATTGGAAAGGCCCAAGAAGCTCTGAAGCTTAGTGAGTGTGGTTGGGGTTGGCCAGTCATGGATGATTTGGATCTTGGCTGGATCCACATGTATGTGATGCTGATCAATGATGTAGCCTAGGTAATGGACCTTGTCCATGCCGAGGGAGCATTTTTCCAAGTTGGTGTATATCTTGTGTTGTCACAGGGTGTGCAGAACCTGCTGAATATGATGCAATTGTTCGAACCAAGTCTTGCTATAAATGAGAATGTCATCCAAATACACCACTACAAAATTATTGGTGAATGGCCACAGGATATCTTCCATCATCCTCATGAAAGTGGTTGGAGAATTTGTCAAGCCAAAGGGCATGACCAACCATTCAAAAAGGCCTTCCTTTGACTTGAAGGCGGTCTTCCATACACTTGTATGTTCTATCGGGACCTGGTGGTAGCCAGACTTCAGATCAATCTTACTAAAGTATTTGGCCCCCGTGAGTTGATCAAGGAGGTCATCGATTCAGAGAATCAGGTACCGGTTTTTGACTATGATTTTATTCAGAACCCGGTAATCAATGCAGAGTCGCTAGGTTCCATATTTCTTTTGTACTAGCATGATTGGGCTTCCACAAGGTGATGAGCTAGGACGGATGTGCCCCTTGTGGAGTAGTTCTTGGATCTATCACTTGATCTCCTCATTCTCTAACAGAGAGTGACGATAGACTGGCCCATTGGGAAGTAGTGCGTCAGGGGTCAGATCGATGGGGTGCTTAACCTGGCAATGCAGAGGTACCCCGGTAGGTGAGGAGAATATATCTGAGTATTTTTCCATGACCTCATCTACTTGCTTCTGTTGTGTGGAGAGTTTGGTCGTAGAGACCCTGGATGTGGCTGTGATATTTCTCTCATTTTGAGAGTGAATCACAAAGAAGACGAACTTCCCCATCTGAGAGATGACCTTCCTACATTTCTTAGCGGATATCAAGGAAATAGCACTAGGTGGGACTACCTCGGGTATCCTGTATAATTTCCTTTTCAAAGTAATAATAACACTACGAGGCCTAGACTCATATACATCATGACATTTCCATAAATAAGGTTGTCCCAAAAGAACATCAAAAAATGCGGGAGGAGAAACATCACACAATACCTCGTCTTTGAAGGTCTTGATTTCGTATGACAGTCGACACTGTTTGTTGACGTGGAGATCACTTCCTTGGCAGAACCATCAAATGGTGTAGGGTTGTGGGTGCGGCGTTGTCGGCAGGGCCAACTGCTTGACGACCTCTGCTGAGATGAGTTTCTTCTAGCTACCGCTATCAATGATGAAGTGTGGTGGGGTGCCTTTTACCCACATCTGTGAATGGAAGAAGCGCTCTCCTTCTTCTGGCTCATCTAGTTCACCAGGCTGGAGCTTGGTGGTAGCAACGGTGGAACTACGTTCCGTGTTAATGATTCCTCTTCCCCTTTTTGGTTCTCACTCAAATTTAGAACCCGCATCTGATTCAAAGGCACCACTTCCCGATATCTTTCTTTCTCTTTCCGGTTTCCTTATTTGCTTGCGGCTTGGACTGGTTGTCTTGATACTATCCATATTTTCTTTGTCCTTTGTTCTATGGGTTGGGGTCGCCCTTTCCTGGCTTTTGTTGTGCGGGGTTCCCAGGCCCAAATTCTTGCATCTTTTGTTTGAGCTTCTACTCGATTTTGATGGCATATCGGTAGGTTGCGCCCAAGGATGAGATGTCCAGAAATTCCATTTCGTTCTGGATGTATCTATGCAGAGCACCGCGATACTTGATCACTAGATGCCACTCTGAATCTTTGATACCCATCTTGGTCCGCAAGGTATGGAAGATATTTGTGAAATCCAGCACTGCTTGGTCTCTTTCTTGCCGCAGTGTGGTCTATTTGGTATACAAGTCATCATAACTTCCGACAGGGTAGTATTGTTCCTTAATAGCATCCCTAAAGGATTCCCAGGTGGCTATGACTGTAAATAATGAGGTTTCCTCTGTTTCCTTTTTCTCACAGAAAGTTTCCCACCAATATTTGACATGGGGAACAACTTTGAGGAGCGAAAAAGTAATCTTTTCTCTATTCGAAAAGTTATGGATAGAAAAATACCCTTCTAGTAGATTTGACCACTTGTCTACAACATCTTCATCTATATAAACTTCAAATATAGGAATATCAAATTTTATTTGTACCTTGAAGGGGGCGACGCCTCCGCTCGAAGAAGATGTGTCACTTTTTGGTAGTCACCCAAGGATTTGTGCAAAACTATCCATCATCTCGTTCCTCTGTTGCGTGAGGGATTCCTCAAGCAACATTTTGAAAGGATATCCTATCCCGTCATCTTTTTTTTCACCTGCCATTAGAGGTCGCTTGGGCGTGCAAGAGATTTTTTCCTCAAGAGAAACAAGCTCGAGACCCAATTCTTTGTACTCCGACCTCGTTGGGGACATGCATTAAGACGACAAGGAGTAGACCCCTATGACACCACTGATCCAGATTTTATGAGTAGAACAACATGCGTACATATTATTAACAAATTCTTAACACAGAATAACGAAGATATAGTAAAATTGGTTTTCAATTCAATAAGGAAATAAGATGAAACTGTCAAATGCAGTGAAAAACAAGCTTGCTAGAATGGTGGCGGCTTATCTCTTAGAAGAGATGTGACGGTTGCGCTCATTCGCAAGAATATAGTTACAATGAGGCTCTGAAGGCCCTTTTTACAATAAACAGGAATGTCAAAAACCCTAGACATCCAAAAACCTAACCCTAGAAGCGCCAAAAGTCATGTGGGCCCCGTTTGGATAAGTCAATACATCAACTTCCTGGGGTCATAACTTTTGCATACGATCTTCATTTGACGCACTCAATACCTCACTAGAAATATCTATCTGAGGAATAAAACTTTTGTGTGAGAAACATCGAAGGGAATGCCATGTTGCTCCCCATTTTCCTGAAAAACATCGTTTAGGGCCTCAAAATGGTTCCGGAAGTTCGAGACCCGAATAATTGCTAAAAATGGTAAATTACCAAAAATTTCAAAAAACTATTTTGAGCCAGTTGGAAAAGGTGGCCATCCACCTAGATCAAAAATTAACATCATCCTCAAAATATATTTATGGTATCGATGAAATAGCAATACATCATGATGTATGTATTAATAAGGAATCAAGTGACATTAACATAGTTTAGTAAAATATAACTGGGTGTAATAAGTTCAAGGTTTCACGCAGTCCTACTAATGTGATCTCCCTGGTGTTCAACTCCAAATCAAGTGATAATACTAAAGAAAGAAAAAACCTAACACACACAAGCATAGCCACCACATCCTTTATATCATAATATAACTTCAAGAGCATCAAAGTAATGTTTCCTCAGATATTGATAAGTCAAAGATGTAAGTGGAAGTTGAATGTTATGTCTAGGGTGTGGTGTTACACTGTAGCTAATTACAAGTTTCAAAAATCTCTCAGTTTTGGATGTATTTTCATAGTACAACCAAGATCTGATTTCTATTGAGGATCAATTAAAAACCAGTTTCAAGATCGAATGGGGACACATATGCATATAAGAGGATGCCATTTGGATTGATGCATGCTAGTGTCACTTTACAACATGTGATGGATATATCTTTCAGAGGCCTTATAAATCAAATAATGGTTGTCTATATGGATGGTATCATAATTTACTCCAAGAGGCACTCCAATCTGTAACATTTGAAGAAAATATTTGATAGATGTAGAAAGTATGGGATCTCATTGCATCCTAAGAAAATTATTTTTTCTATTGCAAAAGGAAAGCTACTTGCACATATCATTTTGAAGGAGGGGATAATTGTATATATAGAAATAAATAAATCCATAAAAAAAATCACATGCACACAACGAAGAATCTATGCGTTCCATTTTTGGGAAGATTAATTTTGGAAGGTGATCCATCTCTACCTTTCCATAAATCATTAAACCATAGCAAAAAATGGTTAAAAATGATCCATTTTTCGTTGGAGTGAGGTTGAGAAAGAAGATTTCCAAAAGATCAAGTTGAGCATTGACACTACTCCAACATTAAGTAGTCAAGGTTTTGGTAAATATTTCTACCTCTACAACCTTGCATCCAATTACTCCCTTGTTGTCCTACTCACTTAGAAAGATAAAAAGGGGAATGAATTTCCAATATCATTTATGATCATGGCACTACAAGGTACTCAACTAAACTATCTAAAGGTTTAAAAGCATGCATATGTTGTAATCAAAGCCATGTAATATTATATATCTTATATACTAAAAATCCAAACTAAAGTCATTGTTCCACACTTAGTAGTCAAATCTCTATTTATCTAGAAGAATTTTGGTGAGAGGTGTGCAAACTAGATGACCATTATCTAGGAATATGATCTAGATATCAAGCCTACAACCATAGTTCAGGAAAAATTATTGTGAAAATGAGTAGTTGAAGTGCAAGATCAAGTTGGTTCTAATGAAGGAGGTTGGTAGAATGATGCATCGTTGTGTGTGGAAAATGTTATTTTCATACTCGCAGACATGGATTCATTATAATGATTTGAAGTATTATTTCTATCATGGATTCGATGTTATTTATTTGGAAACAAACAAAATAAGACATCAATATTGAATTCCACTCAATACCAACTTGTCAATGGGGTTCCTTTTTTGAAAAATTCTAATGATGTGTTATTGAGGTGCTTGGAAAAGAATGATGTAGAGAAAGTATCGATAGATTTACATGATGGTCTAATAGGTAGAAATTTCTTCGGACATAACACTTCCAATAAGGTATTAAGAGATGGATGTTAAGGTATTTACTGATGCTATTTAAATGCATGCATGCACATGTAAGGAAGTGTTGAATTTACCAAACTTTTGTAAGCAAGGAAAATAAAGAAAGGATACCTTTGCAACCGGTTGTGATTGAAAGACCTTTTAAGCAATGGGGACTTGACATAATAGGTAGGATTAATCCCAATTATTCAAACAAACACAAATACATATTAATAGCTACATATTACTTTAATTGATGGATCAAATTTATACTGCTAACAAGCGTGAATGATGTGGCAGTGATCCATTTTTTGGAACAACATATCATTACTAAGGTTGGTATTCCATATGTGCTTTATTTTTACAATGCATCTTGTTTTTCACTCGTGGATATCACTAAATTGTCTTTGGAAAATGGAATCATATTACATTATTTGATTAACTACTATCCCAAAGGGAATGGTGTCATTGAATTAACAAACAGGAATTTATTTTGGATCATCAATCAAGAAGACGATGGTCCATGATCATCATCACAAATGGAACAATACTTTGTCTAATGCATTATGGGATCATCAAGTTATGCATAAAGTAGCATTAGGCACTTTTGCATGTTTT
>ML781529.1:492104-529959 GCA_009831015.1 Picea engelmannii | reverse complement strand
TCATCGATACCATAAATATATTTTGAGGATGATGTTAATTTTTGATCTAGGTGGATGGCCACCTTTTCCAACTGGCTCAAAATAGTTTTTTGAAATTTTTGGTAATTTACCATTTTTAGCAATTATTCGGGTCTCGAACTTCCAGAACCATTTGAGGCCCTAAACGATGTTTTTCAGGAAAATGGGGAGCAACATGGCATTCCCTTCGATGTTTCTCACACAAAACTTTTATTCCTCAGATAGATATTTCTAGTGAGGTATTGAGCGCGTCAAATGAAGATCGTATGCAAAAGTTATGACCCCGGGAAGTTGATGTATTGACTTATCCAAACGGGGCCCACATGACTTTTGGCGCTTCTAGGGTTAGGTTTTTGGATGTCTAGGGTTTTTGACATTCCTGTTTATTGTAAAAAGGGCCTTCAGAGCCTCATTGTAACTATATTCTTGTGAATGAGCGCAACCGTCACATCTCTTCTCAGAGATAAGCTGCCACCATTCTAGCAAGCTTGTTTTTCATTGCATTTGACAGTTTCATCTTATTTCCTTATTGAATTGAAAACCAATTTTACTATATCTTCGTTATTCTGTGTTAAGAATTTGTTAATAATATGTACTCATCTTGTTCTACTCATAAAATATGGATCAGTGGTGTCATAGGGGTCTACTCCTTGTCGTCTTAATGCATGTCCCCAACGAGGTCGGAGTACAAAGAATTGGGTCTCGAGCTTGTTTCTCTTGAGGAAAAAATCTCTTGCACGCCCAAGTGACCTCTCATGGTAGGTGAAAAAAAATATGACGGGATAGGAAATCCTTTCAAAATGTTGCTTGAGGAATCCCTCACGCAACAAAGGAACGAGATGATGGATAGTTTTGCACAAATCCTTGGGTGACTACCAAAAAGCGACACATCTTCTTCGAGCGGAGGCGTCGCCCCCTTCAAGGTACAAATAAAATTTGATATTCCTATATTTGAAGGTTATATAGATGAAGATGTTGTAGACAAGTGGTCAAATCTACTAGAAGGGTATTTTTCTATCCATAACTTTTCGAATAGAGAAAATATTACTTTTTCGCTCCTCAAAGTTGTTCCCCATGTCAAATATTGGTAGGAAACTTTCTGTGAGAAAAAGGAAACAGGGGAAACCTCATTATTTACAGTCATAGCCACCTGAGAATCCTTTAGGGATGCTATTAAGGAACAATACTACCCTGTCGGAAGTTATGATGACTTGTATACCAAATAGACCACACTACGGCAAGAAAGAGACCAAGCAGTGCCGGATTTCACAAATATCTTCCATACCTTGCAGACCAAGATGGGTATCAAAGATTCAGAGTGGCATCTAGTGATCAAGTATCGTGGTGCTCTGCATAGATACATCCAGAACAAAATGTAATTTCTGGACATCTCATCCTTGGGCGCAACCTATCGATATGCCATCAAAATTGAGCAGAAGCTCAAACAAAAGATGCAACAATTTGGGCCTGGGAACCCCGCACAAAAAAAGCCAGGAAAGGGCGACCCCAACCCATAGAACAAAGGACAAAGAAAATATGGATAGTATCAAGACAACCAGTCCAAGGCACAAGCAAATAAGGACACCAGAAAGACAAAGAAAGATATCGGGAAGTGGTGCCTTTGAATCAGATGCGGGTTCTAAATTTGAGTGAGAACCAAAAAGGGGAAGACGGATCATTGACACGGAACGTAGTTCCATCGTTGCTACCACCAAGATCCAGCCTGGTGAACTAGACGAGCCAGAAGAAGGAGAGCGCCTCTTCCATTCACAGATGTGGGTAAAAGGCACCCCACCACACTTCATCATTGATAGCGATAGCTAGAAGAAACTCATCTCAATAGAGGTGGTCAAGTAGTTGGCCCTACCGACAACGCCGCACCCACAACCCTACACCATTTGATGGTTCTGCCAAGGAAGTGATCTCCACGTCAACAAACAGTGTCGATTGTCATACGAAATCAAGACCTTCAAAGACGAGGTATTGTGTGATGTTGCTCCTCTCACATTTTGTGATGTTCTTTTGGGCCAAACTTATTTATGGAAATGTCATGATGTATATGAGTCTAGGCCTCGTAGTGTTATTATTACTTTGAAAATGAAATTATACAGGATACTCGAGGTAGTCCCACCTAGTGCTATTTCCTTGATATCTGCTAAGAAATGTAGGAAGGTCATCTCTCAGATGGGGAAGTTCGTCTTCTTTGTGATTCACTCTCAAAATGAGAGAAATATCACAGCCAGATCCAGGGTCTCTACGACCAAACTCTCCACACAACAGAAGCAAGTAGATGAGGTCATGGAAAAATACTCAGATATATTCTCCTCACCTACCGGGGTACCTCTGCATTGCTAGGTTAAGCACCCCATCGATCTGACCCCTGACGCAATGGTGCCCAATGGGACAGTCTATCGTCACTCTCTATTAGAGAATGAGGAGATCAAGTGATAGATCCAAGAACTACTCCACAAGGGGCACATCCGTCCCAACTCATCACCTTGTGGAAGCCCAATCATGCTAGTACAAAATAAATATGGAACCTAGAGACTCTACATTGATTACCGGGTTCTGAATAAAATCATAGTCAAAAACCGGTACCTGATTCCCTGAATCGATGACCTCCTTGATCAACTCACGGGGGCCAAATACTTTAGTAAGATTGATCTGAAGTCTGGCTACCACCAGGTCCCGATAGAACATACAAGTGTATGGAAGACCACCTTCAAGTCAAAGGAAGGCCTTTTTGAATGGTTGGTCATGCCCTTTGGCTTGACAAATTCTCCAACCACTTTCATGAGGATGATGGAAGATATCCTGTGACCATTCACCAATAATTTTGTAGTGGTGTATTTGGATGACATTCTCATTTATAGCAAGACTTGGTCCGAACAATTGCATCATATTCAGCAGGTTCTACACACCCTGCGACAACACAAGATATACGACAACTTGGAAAAATGCTCCCTCGGCATGGACAAGGTCCATTACCTGGGCTACATCATTGATCAACATGGCATACATGTGGATCCAGCCAAGATCCAAATCATCCATGACTGGCCAGCCCCAACCACACTCACTAAGCTTCAGAGCTACTTGGGCCTTTCCAATTTCTACTGCAGGTTCATGTTGGGATTCTCCCATATTGTATGGGCCCTCAGCCAAATAATCAGGGGTGGTGGTAAGGAAAAATTTGCGTGGGGCCAGTCCCAACAATAAGCATTCGATGATTTGAAGCAACACTCATGCTCAGCCCTAGTACTTTCACTACTAGACCTACAACAACCCTTTGAGATTGAGATAGATGCTTCAGACTATGTTGTGGGCGTCGTTCTCACTCAGCATGTCCATCCTGTGGCCTATCATAGTGAGACACTATCAGATGTTGTCCGTAAGTACCCTACTTACGACAAAGAAATGTAATCCATTGTGCAAGCCTATCGCCAGTGGAGACATTATATTCTTGGGAAGGAGAAAATCATCCACACTGATCATAAGCCACTACAGTTCATGCAGACACAAGGAAAATTTCAGAACAACTGCCATCAAAAGTGGTCCACATACTTGCAACAATTCCACCTCATTATCAAGTATAAAACATGAAGCACCAACCACATCGCTGATTGCCTCAACAGACCGCCAGTCGCGAAACTCATCACAATGCTAGACTCTTGCAGCCATGAGACCTCTCAATGGCCCCAACTCTATGAGACAGACCCGGACTCCACCACCACCTACCAAATGTTGGGTGCAAACGTAGTTGTCGATAATTTCCATATTCAAGATGGGTTGTTGTGTCATCTAGGCCATATCTATGTTTCATCAAGCAAGTGAGAGAAGTTGATCTTGGAATCCCACTACAGTTGGGTGGCAGGACAATTTGGCATGGAAAAGACATTGGTGATGATACAAAAACATTTCTACTAGCCAAAACTTTGACAGGAGGTCAACAAGTATATTAGGTCCTGCACTTCCCATACTATTGCCAAACCGACCATTAAAAAATAGGGCCTATACACCCCTCTTCCTACTCCTGACAGGCCATGGGAATCCATCTCAATGAACTACATGTCAAGCCTCCCATCCACCAAGAATGGAAATGACTGTGTGTTTTTGGTTGTTGATCACTTTTCTAAGATGATGGAAATTCTAGTTGCCTGGAAGAAGAGCATCACAACAGAGGCCATTGCCAATCTCTTCTTTGAACGAGTCTGGGTACATTTTGGAATCCCACAAACCATTGTCTCATATCAGGACAGTCGATTTCTCAGGACATTCTGGTCAAGCCTTTGGTCACTGCTGGACACCAAGCTCACCAAATCCATGACCTTCCACCCCCAGACAGATGGCCAAACTGAGGTCGTAAATCAAATGATTGTGCATATCCTTCACATGTATAATTCCAAGCACCCTCACACATGGGATGAGAGCCTTCCCTATTTCCAACATATCTACAACCAAGCCCTTCATAGCTCAACCAGACACATCCCCTTTCAGGTGGGGTTGGGATTCCAACCATTAGGTCCCATAGATTTTGCACTTACCCTTGTGGTCACCTCGACTGAATCATCTCCTGCTCCAACTGAAGCTGAAAAAGCCACCAGATTCATTGAGCGAATCCAACACATCCACCAATAGGTTTAGGATATCCTATAGAAGTCCAATGACAAGTACAAACAATGCCATGATCAACATCGGGTGCCACATAAGTTTCAGGTGGGAGACAAAGTTTGGTTGCACTTGCAGAAAGAACGCCTTACAATACCCCATCGAAAGATTCACTCACTCCATTATGGGTCGTACACCATCACCAAGGCCATGGGGGATAATTCTTTTGAGCTCAACATTCCTCCTTTCCTTGTCCTACACCTAATGTTCAACGTGGATCTCCTTCGCCCTTATTTCCCATCATTATTGGACACCTTAGAAGTAGTAGAAAAATTGACACCAACATAGCTCAACCCCGACTACATACAATAGGAATCCAGTGATCATATTGTGGACACATAGATCAAGGGAACTCGACAACAAAGGATCCAGCTTTATCAAGTCGTCTAAGCAGGGCAGCTCCTACACCAAGGCAAGTGGCTCACCTGGGGCCAAATTTAGTAGAAATTTCCTTATCTGATGGGTGAAATCAACGCAATGGATATCATTGCTTCCTAAGGAGGGAGGATTAATTAGGTGGATATCAGTGTCCACCCACCTTTTCCAACTGTCTCAAAATATTTTTCTGGCAATTTTGGTAATTTACTATTTTTAGCAGTTTTTCGGGTCCTGAACTTCCGGAGCTGTTTTGTGGCCTTAAACAACGGTTTTTTGGGAAAAAAGGGGGAAACATGGAATTTATTTTGTTGTTTCTCACACAAAATTTGTATTTCTTGGATAGATCTTTCTAACGAGGTATTGAATGCGTCAAACGAAGATCGTATGCAAAAGTTATGACCCCGGGAAGTTGATGTACCGACTTACCCAAACGGGGCCCAGATGACTTTTGGCGCTTCATCTCCTAGGGTTAGGTTTTTGGATGTCTAGGGTTTTTGACATTCCTATTTATTTTAATAAATTCCTTCAGAGCCTCATTGTAACCATCTTCTTACGAATGAGCGCACCCGTCACATATCTACTCAAAGATAAGTCGCCACCATTCTAACAAGCTTGTTTTCCGCTGCATTTTACAGTTTTAGCTTATTTACTTATTGAATTGAAAACCCATTTTACTGTATCTCTTTTATTCTATGTTAATCATTTTTTAATAATATGTATTCATTTCGTTCTGCTCATAAAATATGGATCAATTTCATTGGACCATGAACTTTTGGTTATCATAAGTCACGTGGTTACTTACTTCATATTACCTTTGTTGAATGATCTTGATCTTTGAACATATTCTTAACATAGATTACATGTTTCATATGATTGGAAGGTTATATGGACCAACCATTTTTCTCACAAGAGTGGTTTATCTCATTTGAATATAATATGTTACTATTACAAATGCTAGAATTCCATGTTGCTCAATGTAATTCTCATGAAATTGATTATATCATTTGATTAAAGGGATTTATCCTTATTTAATGATAACTCAGCTTGTAGTAAATAGCCCTTTTGAGGGGGGGAGTGTTGTAACAACCCATATCTACACATCTCAATTATTTTCTCTTTCACCATGGATAATGGATCTCATTTTTACTTCATGCTTCTTAGGATATTAAATTTGATTGTGGACACTATCTTTTTGTGAATCCTAGAGAGATGTGTTTCTTAGCTTGTTGATGGAATATGTTGTTATGTACTCAACTATGAATTTATATTATAATGCATCACCTATGATTGGAATCCATGCATCGTTATTATTAAGGACTACAAGATGTAATATGTTGATTTTGGTTATGATCCATGTCTTCTATGACTACATGGCTATGTGAAGGAATATGATGTGTTTTGAGGAACTAACCTTTGTTGAAAATGCATGGTTATTGAGATCCAYGCTGACCTAGGTTGGATGTTGGGAGMAACTYAGATGAGTTCCAAKCATGTGGTGGAAATCATACCCAAGGGAAAGGACTTTTTTCTCAATGAAGATAATTAGCCTAGAACAAGCGCCTTATGAGTTTAGGAAGGGAAATATTGATCTAGAATACTTCAAAATTAGTTCCTAAGTTAATTTAGTGTTAAATTCCTAAGGGGGTGATTTTAATTCATCAAATACCTATTTTATGAACTCAATATTTTTACCCCTAGCTCACGCCCAAAGTATATTTAGGTATTGTAAATTACCTTGGAAAATGGGATGGGAAAGCTAAAATAATTTCTTGAAAATGAGATTTTACCTTCCAGGGGGAATATAGAAGAGGAAGATTTCCTTGAGTGAGAGGTTTGAATACTTGGTGTTGTCTCGAGGAAGAGGAATCATAATTGATCTATGCTTTGTTGGAGTAGTCTGAAAACTACTCCAGATTTGTTGGAGTGAGTAGATGATGTTACAAGTGCACCTGACCTAAAGTGGGTATCAAATCTCATTGCTTGATCCTGAAAATTGATTGGGCCCAAAGACACCACGGATTGAGGTACCATGGTACCTAGAGCTATAGTTAAAATATCCCTGCATAATAAATCCATGACTGGAGGTGTTATAGTACTAGGGGCTAGAATGGAAGTGTTCTTACACATCATAACCTTGAGAGGTATGGGGGTGTTGTGATTGGGTCTTTAGAATACATGGATAGAGGTACTACAGTACTTAGAGCTAAAGTGGAAGTGTAACTATAGAATAATTCTATAGTTGGATGTGTTGTGGTACCATAAGCTAGAGTGGAAGTGTTTTTTCACACCATAACCCCAAGAGGTATGGGGGTGTTACAAGTCTAGAGGCATATCCATGACACAATAGTTGTTTCAATTAGATGCCTGACCCATTACTGTGATTTGTTGTGAAAAGTGAATTGATATGTGTAGAGCACTTAGGGAGTGTTTCACTATATTCTCATTGATATTAAGGCCTACTCGATGGCCATCACCTAGTTTCAAGTGCTACAATGATTAGGTTGAAAACAAAGAAAATTTTAGGGAGAATTTTATATATTAAAAAAAAACCATATTAATCCCAATTCGCCCCCCTTTATTTTTAAAACAATATTAATTATATATTTAGCTCCAAAATGGTGGTCATAATTTAAATATTAATTACATTTTCGCCTTGGAAAAATGGCGGTCATCCTCCCTTTCGCCCGATTTATGGAAACAACCATTGATCTTACGAGGTTTTCGCCCACAGTTTTAGATTTTTCACAGGGCCAAGGACCATGATTCGCCTCGATTTGGGAATGACCATTGGCCTTATGGTTTTTTCTCCCACCGATTTGGAGTTTTTACATGAATTCAGTTGTGGGTTTCAAAATATTTTTCCCCAATTTGATGGTGATTCACAATATTAATATATCCAAGTGGTTCGCCTTGAAATATTCACCCACACCTAGTGTTGGCATAGGGGAAGACCCAGGGTTCAATGCTAAAACAATGCACCAAAAAAACCCTAACTATCGACCCTTTCAAAAACACCTGTGAAGCAGATGAAGTCTCACCCGAGGTAGAGGTAGGGGTGGTTGCAGGACTCAGATGTCTGCAACCTTAGCTGGGACATAGATCTATGATTCTAAAACTTAACAGAGCACTTAGCAATTAATCTTAATCAATATTCAGTTCTTAGTAACACCGCAGACATACCCTAATTATAGAGTATTGCAGTATGAAACTAGATACATCATCTAATAACACTTAACATAAAAGGAACACATTAGATCTAGCAGATTCAAGCACTAAGAACATCCATATAGGTCAGATATAACATTCATTCACATGATTAGGCATAAAGCAACATCAGATCTATCTAACATTCATCACATAGAAACACATCGATACATCGCACAAAGAAGAGAAACACAACATGTACGTGGTTCACCCCCACCCTGGGGCTACGTCCACCAACTCTTCTCCTTTATTAATGTCTTCAATCGGTTACAACACACAGTCACCAAAAACCCTTTTGCGCATAGGACAGAAGATCTGTGTAGCTTGCTAGATCCCTCTTCCTTGTGTTGTATCACAAAGCCTTCTATAATCTCTATATTAACTTGCACTTAGCTCTGTAACCCTTCTACAGTCATGCACAGAGCACTACTAGCACTTAGCTTACATCACATAGATAGGATATCATCCTCTTACTTACTTCGCCTAGACATCTATTTATACATACAAAAGTGGCCTAAGTGTGGGTGAACCCATGGTCCGACATCCCTTTCCCATTACATTGTCCCAAAACCCAAAAAGGGGCTCGAAAGTGGGCCAAGATCCCATGATCTCTCCTTCATCTGGAGCTCCATCTTCAATAGGCTGTCGAAGTCTCAAAAATAGTCAAATATGACCAAGTTTTCCTCAAAACTTGGTCAAGGACCAACAGGCCCCCAACACTCACCCGTGACACATCCCGAGTCACTCTGGTCTGAGAAATTATGATTCGAGCGCCTCAAGCTTGGCTTGAGTTGCTTCGATCTACTGCAGTG
Source organism: Picea engelmannii (assembly GCA_009831015.1). Classification (NCBI taxonomy): domain Eukaryota; kingdom Viridiplantae; phylum Streptophyta; class Pinopsida; order Pinales; family Pinaceae; genus Picea; species Picea engelmannii. The sequence goes on along the minus strand of ML781529.1, from coordinate 520,882 downwards.
CTACTGATTCTTGCTCAGTGAACTCTTGACTAAGTGCATCATTGGCTGGTCCTTCAAGGCGTTGTTCTACTGTACTCACAACCTGTTCAAGTTCTACTCCTTGGCTTTCAAGTTCAGTGAATAATTGGCATGCCTTTTCTTGCTCTGGTTGAAGTCGTTGAGAGAATTCCATTACTTTACTCTGGAGTGTGCGTACTTGCTGCTGGGTCGTGCATTGCTCTAGAAACCTCTTCATTCTCTCAACTGGTGACAAGGCCTTTAGCTATGCTTGTAACATGTCTGCCTACTTCTATGCATGTTGGAGCTATGACTCTAACACTTGTAATTCTGGATTTTTTGTGAGGCTTTCATACGTCTGGGCACTTCCGGAGCTCAACTGCTTGTATTCCAAGGCAAAGGATTTTATTTGGTCAACTATGCTTTGGGCAGTGGCCTCTCTTAGATCTCTTATTTCTTGAGGTGTCTTAGGCACAGTGTGAAGTTCCAGGTCTGTGATGCACTATTGAAGTTGCTGGATCACTCCTTCTAGTTTTGCCACCTGTTGTGGAACTCGTTCTTCTAGTTGGACTTCAATGATTGTCACAGAGTGAAGTGCTCTATGAACCCGTTCCTGTACTTTGAGTTTCTCTGCGAGAAATTATTCCCTGTCTTGTTGTAGCGCTAATTTCTCTTCCTCCCACTTTGCTTGAAGAGCTAGTTTTTCTTGTTCTATATTACTGTGTTGTTCTAGCATATATTTTTTTGCCTGTGCCAAAGCTTGGGTAGCTTGCGATGTCTCTTCCTAAGCTCATCGAAGGCGAGCTTTAACTTTATTGGTGATCTGATACAGTTGGGCTGGCTCATCTCCTGGTTCTTCTGTTCCACTTGTCGAGGGTGCAATAGAAACTGCGTGGTTGGATTGTAGTGCCTATTGCACTTCTCTGAGTTCACCCTTGATTCAGCTAAATACCTCCTCCTGCTTTGCTTCTTTATTTTCCGCGATCTCCAATGAAGCATCATTCAACATAGCGACTGAGAAGTCAAAGTCGTCTGAGGTGAGGGTAGTCTTAAATGTAGCCCTGGTGGCTCTGAATTTCTTTCGGGATGAAGGCTTTGGTGGGGTAACCTTCCTTTTCTTATTTGGTTCTTCTTCGTTTCTAGGAGGAGTAACTTATCCTTTGTTTTCCTCGACTTCTATGCCACCTAGTTCTCCACCATCATCTCCCTGCTTAGGTGAGGTCGAATATGTCTCCACCAATGTGCTATGGACATCATGCACTTCGTCATTTTTCTTCGTTTTACATGGTCCAGGTGTGTCCGACATAGTTTCAGGGATATCCACATCAGACATCTCTGTAGGGTCCACTAGAACAAGGAATTATGCCAACCATTCCTTGGTAATCTCCTCCAAGTCATCTTCTGTCAATTTGTAATATGACTGGAATTGTTGTTTATGCTCATCAGTGTGCGTTGTAATGTAGGTGAAGTGGTGGTCCGCGCTGAACTTCATCAAGGGTCTAAACCTATAAAGTGTGTTCAGGGTGATGCACGGTGTAGACTGGATTGCGATCTTCAACTGGTTATAGTAGGTGTGGAAGACGACATTGCACTGCCACTATTTTCTCATGTCACTAGAATACCACAGTGTATAGAACTTCGCGACCAGTGGTTCGAAGGGTTCTCTATCCGGTAAAGTGGCGCCTTCTGGTAGCTCCCAGGTAATGAAATAAATCAGTATGAGAAGCCAACTAAAGTGGAATTCATACCCTTGGTATTGCGCTTCTATGCAATCAATCTCTAGTTGGTTGACAAGGTACTGCGCCCAGTTCATTTGTAATCCCTCTGCGCACTTCCCTATGAGGTCGACCATGAATACGGTCACTTGAGTTGGTCTATTCTTACGAACTAACTTTCCCACGATCAATTGACAGGAAAGGCGCACTGCGCCACTCTGGATAGAGGGTGCCTTGTAGCCTCGTGTTCCCTTGTCAACATCGCCATAGGTTTCCTTAATTCTCTGCGCTAATGCTCGGTCGAAGGTCTTGCCCGGGTAGATCTTCTGTGGGTCAGGGCCTTGCATGCTAAGCCCTATGATCTGATTGATCAAGGTTGGATCCACAGTGATGCATCGTTTTAGCCATAGGTATCCTCCGTGATAGCAAGATAGAAGCAACTTTATGCATGCATTCACCTCCTGGTGTCTACCAAAGTGCGGAATCTTCATAACATTCAACAATGTATACTGCACGAAGTTTTGGGTCCAAGACTGCAAGACGATCTTCAAGTTATTTCCCTTCGTATTCATTAGATACTTGTGCGGGGAAAGCATACTGTATACTTTCCTGTCGCCGAGGTTGAAGTCACTAAACTTCAACGCTGCGATCTTGTCTTGATCGGCTTGAACTGCGTGCACCCCTTTCGGAAGGTACATGGTGATCAAAGTATACTCGAAGTCTCTGGGTACATTTTCACGGTTAATCTCACAGCTCAGAGGTGGTATGTAAGTTGGAAGAATGTGTGGAATAAGCTTGGCATTCACAATGTCGTCTCTGTGCTTTGTTCTTGTCTCTATCGTGGTTCGGGAAGGTCCCGGTTCACGAGAAGTTGAGGGAGAATCTTGGACTCCTCCTATTGATGATGCTTGCACACCTGTAGACATCCTTCTTTCTGACATGACTCTCTCAGTCATTAAGTCAACCAGAAATTCTTCGACTGCTTTCTCTACTGCGTTGAGCTCGTCCGACATATAAGATCGGGGTCAATTAGATCAGGTGTGAACTAGATTCACAAACTGTAGTGGAGGGTACTGGAACAAAGCGATGATCACAGTGAAAAATAATATCAGGCTACTGGCTCAAGTTCTTATTTATCAAAAGGTATTCTCGGCGCGTGGCACGATAGACTAGGTAAGAAAGTTAGCAACGGTCTTCTTGCAATGGGTATGAGGCATCATTAACTCATGTTATGTCAGTTATGGTGCGGTCTGGTGATCTAGTGGTGAACCATCAATGATTTTTGACCCATTCAGAGCAGCAGTCGAATGGTTATATCAGCTTCCAAAATCTATATTGCTTCACCTCGGCGAAGTGGCCTATGTTGCTGGTCTGATATCTCGATGAATTTCAATTTCTGCAAGTTTCCCGTTCTGTGAGGTTCCCTATGAAGTATTCTGTAGTCTGTCGATATTACCTCTCCTTTTACTTAGTTGCCTAGCCTTTTTTCCAGTGAGCTTCGTCTCGGGGATTCTCTTCCCATTTTGATTCTTATTTTCCTTGAACATAGGTACTTCGCACTATTGAGATTCTCTCCTAAGACCCAGGGATAATAATTCTTCTTTTTCTGGGACATGTGCTACGGTCTTCTGTGAGCCTTCTGACATTCTTTCAGCTTCGACATATGGACCTCTAATGATAAGTGGCTTTGATCTATTCTCCTGTTCTTAAATCAACTGTGCAATCCTTCTAAGCATGAAATCTGCTAACTCTTGTTTCTACTGTTCTAAAACTTTTTCTTCTTCTTTATTTCTAGCTTGATCTCTCTTAATCCAAGGTTTTCCAATTAACATAGTAAAAGGGGCGTTGTCCTCAATAAAATTGATAATCTCAAAATCTTATTCTGTCGAAGTTCCATTAGCATTCATAGATATCTGAGTGAGATTTCCACATAGGGTCACCATCTTTCCTCTAAAGAGTCATATTCCTCTTAGTGAAGGGATCATAACAGGTCTTCCTATAGCTTCCCAAGTTCTCTATGTCATGATGTTCACTAGTGTTTCTTCATCAAGAACAGAGTCAATGTTGAAATCTCCTATTCTTACTTCGATGCATTCTTTCTCTTTAAATATCTCTGATAACCTAAAATGTCGGTGGCCATTCAGGGTCTCTTTCATTTGTAGTAATACTTTCTCGGATTCTTTCTGAGATTCGACTACTTGTAGAGTCGTCTTAGGGTTTTCTTCATTCAGATTCAATGTTTCAATCTTAGCAATCATTCTAGGGCAATCCAACACTTCATGGTCCAAAGCTTTGCAACAGATACAACTAGGTCTTCCACCTGGGCATTCCTTAGCTAGATGGCCTGGTTTTCTGCAACTGTAACATAGGGTTAATCCTCTCTTCCTTGGAAATGATCCCCAACCTCTTCTGTACTGCGCACTAGGATTATGGTAGCTAGCCCGCAAAAAATTCTTTCTAGGATCCTACATCCATTGGTGAGTACAAACATTCTTTCTATGTATAGGTATAACATATTTATCATTATTATTACTAGATCTATTCATATCAAAACTTCTTTCATCTAACAATGCCCTAGTTTTCAAGCTAGGACAGACTCTATCAAGCATACCTAGATCCATATTTTAGAAAAAAAAAATTCACTTATCTTACTTTTACAGAGCATAAAGCTTCCAAATCTAATTTTTTTTTAGCTATTCTTACCTCTATCAAAGAACATAGCTTACAGATCTTACCTCTTTCTGTAGATTTGACCTCTTTTCTTCAGAAACGTCTACTTTAACCTTTCTTAGAGCACAAAGCATTCAAATTTGACTTCTTTTCTTCAGATCTTTCCTTCCTTCTTTAGCACAAAGATTATTCTTTCTCAATTCCTAGCAATCAAAGTTTCAGGTCCCAGCAACGGAACCATTTGTTGGCACAGGGGCAGACCCAGGGTTCAACGCTACAACAACACACCAAAAAAACTCTAACTACCGACCCTTTCGACAACACCTGCGAAGTAGATGAAGTCTCACCCGAGGTAGAGGCAGGGGTGGTTGCAGGGCTCAGATGTCTGCAACCTTAGCTGGGAAACAGATCTATTATTCTAATACTTAACAGAGCACTTAGAAATTAATTTTCATCAATATTCAGTTCTTAGTAACAGCACAGACATACCCTAATTACAGAGTATCGTAGTATGCAACCAGATACATCATCTAATAACACTTAGCATAAAAGGAACACAGTAGATCTAGCAGATTCAAGCACTAAGCACATCCATATAGGTCAGATGTACCCTTCATTCACATGATTAGGCACAAAGCAACATCAGATCTATCTAACATTCATCAGATAGAAACACATCGATACATCGCACAAAGAAGAGCAACACAACATGTACGTGGTTCACCCCCACCCTGGGGCTACGTCCACCAACTCTTGTTCTTTATTAATGTCTTCAATTGGTTACAACACACAACCACCAAAAACCCTTCTGCGCACAGGACAGAAGATCTATGCAGCTCGCTAGATCCCTCTTCCTTGCGTTGTATCACAAAGCCTTCTATAATCTCTATATTAACTTTCACTTAGCTCTGTAATCCTTCTACAGTCATGCACATAGAACTACTAGCACTTAGCTTACATCACATAGATAGGCTATCGTCCTCTTACTTACTTCACCTATACATATATTTATACATACAAAAGTTGCCTAAGCGTGGGTGAACCCACGGGCCGACATCCCTTTCCCATTACATTGTCCCAAAACCCAAAAAGGGGCCCAAAAGTGGGCTAGGATCCCATGATCTCTGCTTCGTCTGGTGCTCCATCTTCAACAGGCTGTCCAAGTCCCAAAAATGGTCAAATATGACCAAGTGTTCCTCAAAACTTGGTCAAGTGCCAACAACCCCCAACACTCATCTGTGACTCATCCCGAGTCACTCTGGTCCAAGCAATTCAGATTCGAACGCCTCGAGCTTGGCTCGAGCTGCACTGATCTGCTACAGTGCTACTACTTCTTGCTCAGTTAACTCCTGAATAAGTGCATCATTGACTGGTACTTCGAGTCATTTTTCTATTGTACTCACAACCTGTTCAAGTTCTACTTCTTGGCTTTCAAGTTCAGTGAATAATTGGCATGCCTTTTCTTTCACTGGTTGAAGTCGCTGAGAGACTTCCATTACTTTAATCTAGAGTGTGCGTACTTGCTGCTGGGTCATGCATTGCTCTGGAAACCTCTTCATTCTCTCAAATGGTGACAAGGCCTTTAGTTGTGCTTGTAACGTGTCTGCCTGTTGTTGTGCGTGTTGGAGCTGCGACTCTAACACCTGTAATTCTGGATTTTTCATGAGGCTTTAATACGTCTAGGCGCTTCTGGAGCTCAGTTGCTTGTATTCCAAGGAAAAGGATTTTAGTCAGTCAAATGTGCTTCAGGCAGTGGCCTCTCTTAGATCTCTTATTTCTTGAGGTGTCTCAGGCACAGTGCAAAGTTCTAGGTCTGCGATTTGCTGCTGAAGTTGATGGATCACTCCTTACAGTTGTGCCACCTGTTGTGGAACTCGTTCTTCTATATGGACATCGATGATTGTCACAGAGCGAAGTACTCTGTGAACCCATTCCTGTACTTTGAGTTGCTTTGCGAGCAACTGTTCCCTATCTTGCTGTAGCGTTGATTTCTCTTCCTCCCACTTTGCTTGAAGAGCTAGTTTTTCTTGTTCTGTATTACTGTGTTGTTCTAGCATATCTTTCTGTGCTTGTGTCAAAGATTGGGTAGCTTGTGCTGTCTCTTCCTAATATCGTCGAAGGCGAGCTTCAACTTTATTGGCGATCTGGTGAAGTTGGGCTAGCTCATCTCCTGGTTCTTATGTTCCACTTGTCGAGGGTGCAATAGAAACTGCGTGGCTAGATTGTAGTGCCTGCTGCACTTCTCGAAGTTCACCTTTGATTCGGTTGAATACCTCCTCCTACTTCTCTTCTTGCTCATCAATCATGGAACACACTTCTAGGTAAAACATATTATCAACCTAAAACCAACCTATCATAGGAAAAATAGTTTTTAAAAATGGATTTTTATTGATGTGGCATTATTTTGAGCCAATAATAATATGTAAAATGAAAATGACTTGTTGTATGCTGAAGTGATTTCTTTTTAGATAAGTATTGTTACTTTTGTAACTTGTTGAGAATAATCGAGTTCTTAAAATTGATATATCTCTTGCGTTTGTGTTGAGTTGCCAAATGGATGACTAATTTTATATTAATTTTCTCATGCAGGTTTCACTTTTGGTTTCTAGATCGATTTGAAATTCTAATTGTGAAAATTCTAGTGATATGTCAAACAACGATCATGGAAAGAAAACATCAAAATAAAGGGATGTATTTTCATACTTTCAAAAGCCTCAATACAAGAACCCATATTCTCTTCATGATTCAAGCTCTTTTGAGCAACCCATCAGTGAAAGAGATGTCAACTCTTCTGAGACTGCATCTAATATCCATATAATAGATGATGAAATATGTTCCTCTATTGATCAAATTGAGATGATTTCACCAGAAATTAACAATAACAATGTTGATGGTTTTTCCTTGGAAGGAAACACAAACCATTCACAATCACAGAAAAGGAAAAAAGGCCAATGGGACATAGGGAGACAATTCCAATTGGAATGGGTCTCAAAATTTCCATTTATTGAACCAATACTTCCAACAAATGAGAAAGAGGTTTCATAAAAATTTAGATGCATTATATGTAGTTGGAAACTTGGAAAGACAGTAAAATTGCAGATGAAGTTAGATACAATAGAAACACATGCAGGAAAGGTGTATGATAAGGAAATTGTAAATGGCAAGGAGAAATATATTATCAGATGGAAATCTTATGAGGAATGTCGGCATGTAAAATATGAAGATGGATATAATAAATACTTAATCAGTAAGAGAAAACTCGAGGAAAGTGGAGGAACCATCACATCTCTATTTGGGAAGACGATGGAAATAAATTTGTTATCCAAGACGATGCAATTAAGCACTGTATTTCACATCTTATCTAGAGGTCATCCTATGATATATTTTCCAGATTACAAGAAATTTATATATTTTCTTGAAGTGTCAAATTTTCCATCTTCTCATTGGTCAATAAGGAGTGGTTGAGAATGGGCAAAATATCTAGCTCAAGTAGAAACGAATGATTTGAAACAGAATATCGCAAATGCTAAGTTTTTTTCATTGTTTTTGGATGAAGTTATGGCTATTGATAATAATTCATGGATATGCATGATCAGTCATATGGTTAATGATCATGTTAGGCATTCCTATTTACTTGGGATTCATAAAATGAGGGAGAATTCTACAACTCAAATTATTTATGAACTTGTCATCAAGAGTTTGAAGGAAATTGGTGGTATGGATCATTTAGTGATTGCGAAAAATTTGGTATGTGTCAGAGCAGATGGAGCAACAGTCATGCAAGGGAAAATAAATGGCCTTTGTGTCAAACTACAACTATCAGCTTCACCATTTATGATTACTATTCATTGTATTTCTCATATAATTAATATTGCATTTAAAATAGTAAGAAAGTTTCCACTAGTTTCAAAAGTTTAAGATCTTGTACGTGAAACTCATGCATACTTTTGTTGTAGTCCCAAGCGATTTAAAGAATTTCAAAAATTTGTTGAGGGTTTTACGGATGGAAAAAAGATACTAAAAGATGTTGATAAAAGATGGATCTCATTAAATGGACCAAATCAAAGACTATTTATCGAGTAACAATCCTTAGTAGGGGCGATGTATGAACATCACTTCAGTGTAGACAAAGCTCAAGATCTTCTCTTTCAATTAATTGATATAGAGACATTATTAACATTGGATGGAATTCTTCCTATGATTTATGAAATGAATGTCCTTGTGAAAATGTCTCAGAGTCACACAATGTATATTGCAAAATACATACATACAATAAAATTAACATGTCTTCAATTGGATAATTTGTATACAATGACAGAGTCTTTCATAGGTCCAACGTTTAAAGGTTGGACTACTATCATCGATATAGAAAACATTGAAAATTATTTGAATTTTTATGGAAAAGGAATACTATGTATGGTAGTGCATGGGTATATGGTTATATTTCATTATTTTATTAAGATGAGATGAATCACTAGAGAGTTCCATGTGTCAAGAGACCAATTCAACAATGTTGTGATTTCAATGAAGCACAACTTGATAGAAATTGCAAAATCACTAGTATCAAAGATAAGGGAATGATTTCCTCGAGATGAATTATTGGAGGCCATGACTGTGGTATACCCTCAATATTGGAACCCTAAACACAATAGAGAATCTTAAAGAGTTGACTTTTTATCAAAATTAAAATTTTAGTGCACCAATTTGGCAAGAATCGCAATGTACAAGGAGAAGAGATTGAAGGTATATTAGATTCATCAAAGTTGTATCAACAAGCCAATATCTTTGGTCAAACAATGTTATATCAATATTGTGGTTTGGAGAAACCTCTATAACATGGTGCAATAATAATATTATGGACTAAATTAGGTGAAATCCAATACCTAGAAGAAAACATGTCAGAATATTTCAAATTAGCAGATTTATGTCAAACCATGATTTTGGGATCGATGGAGGATGAGAGAATGTTTAGTGCGCTATCATTATTGAAGTCAAAGTTGAGGAAAATTTTTGATAAACATATGTATACATGTTTAAGATTATATGTAACAAAGTATGACATAAACAATTTTCCATTTGATAGAGCACTAGCTCTTTGGCGATCAAATTGTGATAGAAGGGGAGAATACAACACAACAAATTCATCTAATGAACTTGATATGGAAGATAATATTTTGGAGTCTCATAATAATAGTTCATCTATAGAGTTTGTTGTTCAGAATACAGAAAATGAGGGTCGACATGTTGATGTGAACTGGGATATTAATATACCCCAAGATGATATCTAAACCAATATACATGAGGGGACTCTTATTTTGACTTACATGTTACACTGATGATTGGTTTTGTAGAAATAATGAATGAAATGACACATGTGACGTGATTCTTGTTAGTTTACTGACTTAATTGTTCCTCTATTTTTGGAGTACATTGGAAAAAGATAATTCTTTATGGGAGCAAGATTACCATCTGTAAATTTGAGATTGCATTTAAGGTAAAAACAGGTTCTATTTTTTGTATTAAATAGTGTAACATTGAAGATACATTTATTTGATCCAAGCTATTTTAAGTTTGATGGTTTGATAGTTAACTAAGACATTCTCTTTTTCCTATCTGTGACAGGAAATGAAGCTGGCATTTGATGAAGTTGATACCTATCTCTTCACATAGACAATGTCCTATTATTAAAGGCTAAATAACTAATTAACAATACTTTCGCTAAGCAATAATTGGCTCATTCAAGCCTCAAGTGCATGAAACTTCTTGGATTTGTAACTTTGATATCTTGAAAAGTTTTAATGGATTGTTCGTTATTTGCATTTGGACCATTTTTTCAACTTTGGAAGTTTGGTTTTATTTGTTAAATTTAGAGATGCTATTAAGTTCTTTTCAATTTACTAGACAATAATAGTATAAGTAGGATCACTAAGAGAAACAAAATCACAAAGTACACACCATTTTATCCTGGGAAACCCTTATGGGGGAGAAAACCCCAGAAAACTTCTTTAATATAGATTGCCAATAAATTGGCAAGAGAAAAGACCAAAACACCAAGAATATCCAACACTAGGCATGCACCTCTCTCTTCTCCTTCTTCTAACTACAACTTTCTTCAAAACTTGTGCACTAGATGAGAGACTTGAGTGAGTGAGTGAATGAGGTGTCTTCCACTCTTATTTATACTAGCTGATAGGCGTTAGGGTTATGTTCTTTCATCAACCAGGGCTGAATTCTCCAATTAGTGGTTAAAACCACTTTAATTAGCCCTAGGGGACAAATTTACAATCCACACCATATAAACATGGTTTGACCAATCCACAAAAGGGGATTTGGTCTTATACAAAGCCCTACATGATCAATCCATAAAAGGGGATTTGATCTATAAGAGAATAACTCAATTATAATTAGAATATTCTTCGCAGTTACAATATTTCAACACTCCCCCTTAACAAGAAGGGTATTCTACTGACATAACCCAATACAACATCATCAGGAGAGAGAGAGAGGGAAACAACATCATCAACATCTAGAACATTGACTGGCACATCTATAAATCATCAGAAGTTGTATCTCATTATCAACAACATCAAATTTCACATCATGGAGCTGGAGTAGGATCATCATCATCTGCATCAACATCAATTACTATAATACTAATACATCATCATAAATCTATACAAGACTGATACAACATCATCATCAATCAGTACAATATCGATAAAACATCATCATCAACAAAATGAGGCTGATAGAACATCATCAACATCATCAGCATGAGGCTGAGATAACATCATCAACACAAGGTTGTGATAACATCATCAACATCATCAGCACAAGGCTGAGATAACATCATCAACACGAGGTTGAGATAACATCATCAAAATCATCATCATATGACAACACAATGAGGCAGGTGAAACAACAACATTTTGTGGTACTCTGACAAACCATCCTTACCAGACCTTCGATATCTGCCCAGGAATCATAATATTCCCTAGGATATAAAATCCTAATGGAGCTACCATGTGGTACTCTGACAGACCGTCCTTACCGTACCTTCAGGATCTGCCTAGGAATCATAATATTCCCTAGGATATAAAATCCTAAGGGAGCTACCAATATCGACCATAGTTGGCATATAAATGCATAGGTACTCTGACAGACCATCCTTACCGAACCTTTGGGACCATCCTTACCGGACCTTTGAGATTTTTCTAGGGATGATTATTCCCCTAGGATATAAAATCCTAACTGAGCTACCCATTATTGGTTAGGATGCCATAGTATCATCAACATCATTCCCCCTTTAAAGGGATGTCCTTTCAGACAACACCAATCTTGTCTCAGAAGTGATCAAACTTCACACGAGATAGAGGCTTGGTCAACACACCTACAACCTGCTCATTTGTGCCAACATATTGGATATTTATAGCTCCCCTCTGTACCATATCATGAATGTAGTGATACCGGATTTCTATGTGTTTTGACTTATCATGGAACACAGGTTTCTCCATCATCTTTATGAAACTATGGTTATCACATATAATCATGGTGGATTCCATATCCATATCTAATAGACCTATCAACAACTTTTGAAGCCATATGGATTCACAACTAGTGGAACATGCTGCAATGTATTTCGCTTCTGTCGTGATGAGAGAAATACTAGATTGCTTCCTTCTCTACCATGAAGTCATGACTGACCCCAGACTGAAATAACATCCTGAAGTGATCTTTCTATTAGAAACACTTCTAGACCAATATGAATCTGTATAACCATACAGTTTGAAGTCATGATATCCAGTATAACTGAGACAATATTCCAACGTACCCTTAAGGTATCTCATCACATGTTTTGTAGATACAAGGTGAAAACATCTGGGATCTACGAGATACCGACTCAAGGTGTTCACAGAAAAACATATATTTGTCTTGGTATTCGTCAGATACATCAAAGAACCAATAATCTATCTGTACAAGGTAGCATTAACCAATTCTGACGAGGTGTCTACCAGGAGCTTCAACTTTGTTTCCATGGGTGTGCTCATGGATTTACATTCCAACATGTCAAACCTCTTTATTATTTCAACTTCATACATCCCTTGGTTGAGGAAGATCCTCTCTGGGATTTTCCAAACTTCAAGACCTAATAAATAATGCATCGGGCCTAGGTATTTCATCTCAAACTCTGTAGCGAGCTTCTTCTTACAATCTGTGATGAGATTTTCTTCTCCAGTTAAGAATAAGTCATCTGCATACAACAGTAATATAACTGGCTCATCATTCATAACCTTGAAGTAAAGGTTAGAATCATCTTTACTCTTGGTAAATCCCAAGATCATCGGGAAACTGTCAATTCAACCATACCAAACTTTAAGAGATTTCTTTAATTTGTATAGATATTTCTTCAATCTATACATGAGTCTTTTTGTCTTCAACTTCAAACCCTTGTGGTTGTTCTATATACACTTCATCTTCAATAACACCATTCAAGAAGGTTGTTTTCACATCCATCTAATGTAACTTCCACTTCATCTTGGCTGCAAGATCTATGATTTTTCTAATAGAAGTGTATCCGGCCATAGGAGAAAACATCTCTTCATAATCAATGCCTTCCTTTTGAGAAAATCCACGAGCTACAAATCTTTCTTTATATTTTTCAATACTCTCATTTGCAACATGTTTTATCTTGTATAACCATTTGGAAGATACCATATCTTTGTACTTTGGTCTGGGAACTATTTCCCATACATCATTATTTATAATGGACTGGTATTCTTCTGTCATGGAATCCGCCCATTCTTTCTTCTAAATGGATTCTTCAAATCAAGTAGGATCCTTCTCTATGATATCACACATCAAGGCCATATAACTGGAGAATGGATTAGGCTTCTTGATTTGTCTCATGGTTCCTTCTGGGGCACCATACTTCTCTCCATCTTGAATACGCTACCTTTCCCAAGATGGATTTATCTTGTGAGAGATCGTCATCTAGGGAGGTTCTTGATATTCTATCATATCATGATCTTCTAGAATCACGTCATCAGGGGAAACTGTAACTTCCTTCACAGGTTATGCAACTCTAGGAGCTGCAATTTCTTCTTCATATAATTCTTCAAGCTGACACTTCCTTGATGTTTAAAGTGTTGCATCTTCATCAAAGGTTACATCTCTGTTGATCTCAATATGATGGTAACCTGGTATGTAAACTCTAAAGGCCTTAGAGACCTCACGATATCCAACAAATATTCCCTTATTTCCTGAAGGGTCCAACTTAGTTCTCCTTTCTTTTGTAATGTGTACAAACACTGGACATATGAATATCTTGAGATGGCTTACTTCCATCTTCTTTCTGGAGAACATTTCTTCGGGGGTTTTGAATCCAAGTGCACTATGGGATAATCTATTTGGGACATAAATTGTTGTTCTTGTTGCTTCATCCCATAAGTGCATTTGAAGATCTTGATCATGGATCATAGTCTTCACTGCTTCCATTATTGTTCTATTCTTTCTTTCTGCTACACCATTATGTTGAGGATTATAGGGAGTGGTGTTACAAATTATTTTCTTCACCCCTATGACTGTCAATGATGTAAACCTATCCTTTTTCTTTAGAAGGATCAATTGCCTTAATCCCTGAAGAAGAATGAAGATGAATTTTCCTAGAAAGATAAATATGATATTTTCCTTTGGAAAAACCTTATAAAGAGGGATCGTCACACTTTGTTCAGTGTTAAGGGTGTGTCAATCTAGGATCATCATAGGCTACACCAAACTATCCTGCGATGTTTTCACACTCTGCTCAGTATTAAGGGTGCGATGATTTTCCGAATGAAGGAAAAAGAGAATCTTCTTGATCCTTCTAGAAGAGAATCCTCAAGGGTGAGTTGGCCTATGATTGGTTTGGATCTAAGTCACATCCTTGATCTCATGGGATCATCCTAACCTCCTAACCCTATCCTTCTCAACTTATAAAAGGAGAGGAGTTCTCATTGGGAAATTTATCTTGATTGAGTTCTTGCATTTTGTAGCTTGGAGTTTTTAGAGCTTTTATGTTGGCTTTGAGTTTCAATTTTCCAAGTTGAGATTATGAGTGACTTTCAAATCTATAGTCTCAGAATCCATGGAGTAGAAGTGTGTGGGAAGCAAGGAACTGTTGGAAGGAACCTGACAACATCAAGGCATCTGGTTGTATATTTTTTCCATATTCTTTACTATAGATATACTTTCCTTTCCTATATGAACTTCACTTGTCCATATTGTATGATTCCTTGATCACGTACATAGTTTCAAATCAAATAGACTCTATTATTCTTGTCTTCGTTGTCTTGTGTTTCTTTGAAGACACTTCTCCATAAGCCTTACGAAGGAGCTAGGATCACATTGGCAAGGCCAGGTCTACAACATTTAAAAGGTATGTTTCGGATCCTTTTCTTATTTGATATCTGAAATATAAGGAAAGTTTAGTATATTGTCTTGTTTTGTTCTAGTTTCAGGGTGAAACTAGGGAGATTATTTTGTGTTCGCACTTACCGATTTGTCCGATAAAAAGTGGTGAGCTCCCTCTTAATCCTGACATCTTTGCAAATAAATCTTCCAAAATATTTTGAGGTGTATTCTCCTCCATTATCTAACCTGAGTATCTTGATTTTTCTTTCGGAGAGATTTTCTACCAAGGCTTTGAATTCCTTGAACTTTTTGAGTACTTCATCTTTTTATTTCAAGAAGTGAACCCAAGTCTTGTGAGAATAATCATCAATAAATGACACATTGTATACATACCCACTTAGAGAGTTTGATCGCATTGGGCCACATACATCTGAGTGTATGAGCTCCAAGATTCCTTATGCTTTATTGTCTCTCTTTGGGAAAGAATTATTGATGTTCTTTCTTTGTGCACATCGCTTGCATACACCTTCATGGTCCACCTTGAATTCTTGTAGACCTCTGAATTCCTTTCCTACATATGGTAAGGCTTTGTGGTTGATGTGGGTTAATATTATATGCCAAAGTTCACATGGAATCTCAGTGGAGTGAGTCAAGGCTGCATCTGAGTGACCTTTTAACTTATACATGCCACCTTCTTCTGTTTCAATAAAAATTTCATCTTCTATCATTTTTCCTTTAGGTCACATAAGAAATTCTCCATCTATGAATGCAACCTTGAACCCTTTATTATCTAAAGCTGAGATAAAAATTAGGTTATTTGTCAAACCTAGTACATATAGTACATCCTTCATCTTCATCGGAGTTCTTGGATCTAGTTTGTAGGTGGATTCTCCCATTCCTTTGATAGGGTACTAACAATCATCTCCAAGTGAGACATTCTGGGGAAAGTCCTTTTCTGTAAGGCTAGAGGGAATGTCTCTCTGACCTGTCATGTTCTTAGAAGCACCACTATCTATGAGCCAAGTATCATCTCCAGGTATCACAGATCTTGAGAGGGAAGAAAATAAAACATAGTCTTCAATCTTTTCTTTAGTCATCTTTGTAGGTGGCTCATCATCTTCAATTGCATGGGCATGATGTCTCTTGTTATTTATTTTCTTGTATTCTTCTCTTCTAGAAGGACGATTCTTAGCAATGTGTTCCAACTTATCATAATGATATCATTGATAAGAGGAGAAATTGTTTTCTCTTCTTTGTCCCTTCTGATATTTCTGGAATCTCCTTGGAGGGTCAGATTCTCTATGGGAGTGTGTGAATCTCTTTGGAGAGTGAGATTCCTTATGAATATGGGTCTCCTTTTTGAAATGAGAACTCATATTTCCTCCTTTAGTATGAGAAGCTAAGGCTTGTTCTTCATATTTTAATAGCACTTCTTCTCGGTTGGCTACTCTTTCTTCTTCTTGAACACATTCTTCCCATAATCTATCAAAATTGAGTTTTTCTTTTCTTGCACAAATGGTTTGGATGAATGAATCCAAAGATCTTGTGAGACCATTAAGAGCTACCATTATAAGTTCATATTGATCTAGGTTGCCTCCAATTGCTTCTAATTTTTCCTTGAATTGAGAAACCCTAGAGAAATAGTGATGGATTGTTTCTCCTTTCTACATCCTTATACTTTTGAGTTGGGTTCTCAGATTCATCTTTCGGTTGATGTTATTTCCTTCATACATTATGGTTAGGGCATCAGACATCTCTTTTGGAGTGTTCTTAGAAGACACTTGAGGAATCAAGTGAGATTTAATGGAGTCTACAATGATCCTTTTGGAACTAACCATATCCTTCTTGTATTTTTCTTTGGTTGCTTCTTCTTTGGGTTCTGGTGCATTTTATTTTATGAATTTTGCTAGGTCATTATCTTCAAGAACGAGTCCAATTATGTACTTTCAGGAACATAATTTTTCCACACATTCTAGCTTGTCAACAAGCTTAGTGCTTGCAAACATCTTGAGTGATTCTTGACCTCAAGCTAGAAAAATGACCAAAAAATGAAAATTCTCAGAAACTGAATCTAATATTACTAGGAGATGCACTGGGTTGAGGCGAGTAGGCTGGAGCAGTTAGGTTTCAAAAAATCCAATTTTTACGCCTTGAAACTAGACCTATGTAAATATGGACTAATACTTCTGGTACTGGTTTTGGTTTTCTGGTACCATTAGAAACTAGGGGTTCACTTTCTGAAGTCTCTGGTCACTAAAAAGGTGTGCTCAAGATGCTAATAAGTTTGCTAGGCTAGGGCACACTTTTCTAGATGGTTTTCAGGAAAAAATCCCTTTCAACAAAAAAGCCCTAATTTTCTTGTACGACAACAATGACGTTTTTTATTACCCAGTGAAAGGTTCTCTCTTCAGTTTAGCTCTGATACCATGTTAAATTTAGAGCTGCTATTAAGTTCTTTTCAATTTACTAGACAATAATAGCATAAGTAGGATCACTGAGAGAAACACAATCAGAAAGTACACAACATTTTATCCTGGGAAACCCTCACGGGGGAGAAAACCCAACAAAACATTCCTTAATATAGATTGTTAATACAATGTCAAGATAAAATACCAAACCACCAAGAATATCCAACACTAGGCATGCACCTCTCTCTTCTCCTTCTTCTAACTACAACTTCCTTCAAAACTTGCACACTAGATGAGTGACTTGAGTGAGTGAGTGAATGAGGTGTCTTCCACTCTTATTTATACTGGTTGACAGGCGTTATGGTTATATCCTTTCATAAAGCAGGACCGACTTCTCCAATTAGTGGTTAAAACCACTTTAATTAGCCCTAGGGGCAGACTTTACAATCAAAACCATATAACCATTGTTTGACCAATCAACAAAAGGGGATTTGGTCTTATACAAATCTCGTCATGATCAATTCATAAAAGGGGATTTGATCTATAAGAGAATAACTCAATTATAATTAGAATATTCTTCACAGTTACAATATTTCAACATTATTTTGATTAAAGATTGTGTTAATCCCTTGAATGCTTCTAGTTCTCATTTGATTCTTTATTGAATCTTGAGCCTTTTGTAGTAGCTTGATTGGTTTATTTAGAATATATTATGTTTATTTATATTTTCTTTGAGAAGACATGTTGGTATTCATAAAAGGAATGAGCCATGAGTTTCTAAGCGAAAAGAAATATGGTCTATGTATTGTCCTACTAGATTCTTACGTAGTCATCATAGGACATATATTTCCAATGAGACCAACATTCCTCTAATGCATTTATAATTTTAATGTCATGAATAAGAAAAATTTACATGTAGCCTCTCAATAAAATTTTTATGAAATGAATTGTAATCTAGTCTGGTTATTTCAAAGGCAATCAAGCACAGTCTATGCATAAACATTGAGTCTTTTGACACTAATTCATATGCAATCACCCAAGCTAATCAATACCTAATCAAACTATGATCATTGATGAGACTGTTATAGATTTCCTTCTCACTGAACAATTCTAAATCTAACTGTTGAATTAATCCTTCACCACTAAACCACTCCTTGCATAAAAGAAACCACTCAGATGAAATGAATTAAAAGATATATATCACTTTTGCAAGAATTTAAATCCTCTCAAAAGATCTACTCTATCATTGCATAAATAAAATTCACACTCCAAGGAAATTGTAACTTCATTAAATCATAAATCCACAATCACACCTCCATCTAGATCTGGCTCAGTAATAAACAATAGAGAACTTAATATATGATATCATTCAGTGATATGGTTGAGATGTAAAAACAATACTAATCATCAAGTGACAAGGACTAACTGAACCATTCATGAAATATTACACTTTCAAGATAACAAATTGTTACAACCACAATTGCAATATATTCAACAACATCAATCCAAAAACAATTATTGCTTCAACAACATTAATCATATAGACTGCAAACAAAGGTTAAGTTGTTGATTTATCATGTAACATGCACAGGAAGAGAAAAATAACAATCGATTGAGGTGAGATCTGTGTGGAGGTGGGCCCTTGCCTCCAAATAGAGTTTCCTATAAAAAAAACTAAAAAGAATTAATCACTAACAGAAATTCAGTTGAACATTGCCACTTCTTATTAAGAGATTAAATTTCCAGATACAATGTTAATTCTCTAGTGCTCAATGGAAAATCAAGGACTAGCTCCCTAGCGTAAACACTTTGTACATATTTTAAACCATGCCCTATTCCCATAATAGAATGAAACTACCAGTAGTTCTAACAGTCTTGAGAATCTTTCTATTCTCAAGCTGTTCATAACTTCTTAAAATAGAGATTGTTAAGATTACAATAACAAAATTTAGAAGCTTAGAAATTAGTGATCCAATTTTTATCCAATGATGTGGCAAGTTGCACAATTCCCTACATAAGTTTTGCTAATTCTAGTCTCCAGAATATTGTTGGATTACTGAGAGGGGGGGTGAATCAGTAATAAAGAAATTTAATCCTTTTTAACCATATAATCCAAGTGTTATATCAATCTAGCATTATCATCCAATAACTGCAGAGTAAATAATCAATGAACAAATGAACAATCATACACATACACAATACACCAGTGTTTTACGTGGAAACCCAAAGCGAGAGAAAACCACATAATTCGTTTTCTTATATGTCTTGAAGAATTACATTGATTGGAAGCACCAACTTCCTTTGTTTTCCAACTGCAACTAGAAGGAGGCTCCAACCCCCTTGTTTCTCAAGCTACAACCTGAAGGAAGCTCCAACTCCCTTATTCTCTGGCTACAACCAGAAGGAGGCTACAACCCCCTATTTTCTCTGGCTACAACTAGAAGGTGGCTACAACCACATGTCCTTTCCCCATACAATCTCCCTAAAATAGAAGTAGAATGATGGAACCACTGTCACACTATCACTGTGAGATATATCGCTATAAACCTGTACCAATAAATCTGAACCATGCATCAATCGTGCATCAACCTGTAATCAACCTGTACCATAAACAAGTGCATCAACCACGCAACAAACTGTACCAAACAACTTGTAATCAATTTGTACTATAAACAAGTGCATCCAACCATGTACCAAGTATGTACCAATCATGTCTGAACTACTCATCAATATGTACCAACATCATCAAATATACACCTCATGTATGTGCCAACTCATCAACTACTTGTCTCAACCATGTACTCAACATGTACCTTAACCAAAGGCCCTCATCAATCTGTAATAGACCTAGTGTATATGATCACATACTTTCAAACCTTCCTTAACTTTAGCAACAAGAGACTAGCATTTTCATCAAACTTTTCTTTAGTCTCACATGACTAGTTTTGGATTAGTCAACAACCCTAAATTGAAATAATCATAACTATGTACTTGTAATGAATGAAGATCTGAAACTGATACACAACACTAGTCAATGTGTTTTATTCAATTCCTCCAGGTTTCACTACTTGGAACCTCTCAGAAAAGGAGTTATAGAAAAAATGGCATACCTTGCTGAATCCAGGATTATTCTAGAAAGTGACCTTGTAGAGCATGCCCCACACAGAATATTTGTTGAATCGATCTGAAAATGTTACACAAAATACTAAAGAATATAATCTAACCAAAAAAATTAGTTTTATTGAATTTGGATCTGTTATGAATAAGTTATGACATTGTTACCCAAAACACTTGTTTTAGACTAGTTTCAGGACTAGAAACAAACCCTATTTTCCACGGAGTGTAAATCCAAAAATACAACAACCCACATGCTGAATTGTTTACCACAGATACTTGGCTATGTTTCCTCAATGGAATAGAAATTTCACAGTCTGAATCATTCTAGAAAAATATTTATTGCGGAAATGGTGAGATGACCTGTAAATAACATACCTTAGAAATAATCATCAAAATAATTTATCCTCCCTTGAATTCTGACCTTATTTTCTTCACCTTCCCTCTGAAATTCATCTTAGATATCCTTTGGTTACCTTAGTCACATATATATATTCAATATTCTCAAGTGTGATGTAAAATTAGAGAGCCTTTCCTCTTATTTATACTCTCCAAGTAGCTTCCTTAAAAACATCTTCTAGGTCACTTTGCCCACTTTCCTTATTTTAGGGTTAACCCACTTCTAATTTCTCCATTAAATTTATTATTTAAATAATTTGTTTTGTATTCACTTTGAATTATAGTACAATCGTAACTTCACTTTATTATTTACCTTCTAAAATCTCTTAAACCACTTTGACTACTTTGACCTTTTGGGGCTTCTAGATGACATATGAGGGTCCTCCAACTTCGTAAGGCCATAACTCTCAAACTGTGAGGAGTTATGTGACGTTCCACATACCACTATAAATGGAATGACATGTACTATACATATAGAATAGTATTACCCGAAATCATATCAAAACTCATACTGTTATCCATCAAACAAACTTGGGTCCATTATCCAAACCTGGGTTCTCCAACTTCTCATGGCCATAACTCTCTAACCATGAGGAGTTATGTGGCATTCCACATACCACAAAAAATGGCATGAAAATAACTATCCATATAGGATATTTTAATTGAAAAATTCATTGACCTTCATCTCATTATTACACAAATAATCATGGGTTCTCTAACCATACTTATATGATAACTCAATCCGCAAAGCATCTTCCTGTGAGGGCTTTCAGCATAAGGGGATCACTTTGGAGTTCATCCATTTGTACTTATTATCAACCATGACAAGACAATAATGAGTCATATTTACATAAAAAAAAACTTGGGTCCATTACCCAAACCTTTGTGCCACTGGGCTTTCTTCAAGGGTTGACATCAATGACAACCAACCTTAATCAACAATATCCCCCTTTGGCATTGATGGCAACATTCTGATGCAATACTGAAATCATTTCATGCAATACTGAATTCATATCACTCATGCTCCCCTTGGAACGATGCCTCTATCCTCTACATCTCTGTGACCATTGCTCCCCCTGGAATCATGCCTCTGTCCTCTGCATCTGATAAATCTTTGCCCCTTTGTTATCAATAGAAAATGTATCTTTCCATCTGGGGCTTCTCCCCCTAACTGAATTTTCCTCTTTATGGTGCTTCCTCATGTACATCTAAGACATATAAGATATGCATTCAAAAGAATTCATTTTGGAGTAGAAATAACTCCAAGTCTATGGAAAATATACTCAAAAGATTCCCGTGGAAGTGGTTTTGTAAAGATGTCTGCCACTTGTTCTTTTGTGCCCACATACTCAACTCTGATGTTCTTTTCTGCATATTGTTCCCATAGAAAGTGATACTTTATTGTAATGTGATTCCTCTTGGAGTGCATAATTGGGTTCTTTGAGATACTGATAGTGCTTGTATTATCACAATAGATTGGAATGGGATCATCATGCTCAACCTCTATATTTTTCAGAGTTTGTTTCATCCAAAGAACCTGTGTACAGCGTGTTGGGGCTTCAATTTACTCTGGCTCGGCTATAGATAGAGATTTTGATGATTGTTTCTTGCTTAGCCATGATACTAAACACTCACCCAAGTAGAATTTTTCTCCACTGGTGCTTCATCGATCATCAATACAACCTTCCCAATCTGCATCTGTGTAGGCAATAAGAGATATATCCTTTCCTTTTGGATACCATAATCCAAACTCTTTTGTTCCTTTTAGATATTTGAAAATCCTCTTCACAGCTAACACATGTGATTCCTTTGGTGTTGCTTGAAATTGTTCCACCTGTTCAACTTCCTGCATTACATCTGGTCTGGATGCTATCACATATAGTAGGTTACCAATCATTGACATGTATTGCCTCTGATATGTATACTTTGAATCATCATATTTGCTTAAGTTGCAATTGGTTTGCATGGGAGTGATAACTGGTTTGCAATCTTCCATTCCAAACCTCTTTAGCATTTCTCTGATATACTTGGTTTTAGAAATAAAAATTCCTTGGTTGCTTTGATGTATCTGAAGTCCCAAAAAGAAGGATAGTTCTCCAAGTAATGACATTTCAAATTCATTCTGCATATCCTTTGCAAATTTATGGCTTAACCTGTCATCATCACTACCAAAAATAATATCATCAACATAAACTTCAATTAATAAAATATTACCTTGACTTACCTTGATGTAGAGGTTGTTGTCTGCACTTCCTTTTCTGAACCCTCCTTGTTGTAGATATTTATCTAGTCTAGAGTACCATGCTCTAAGAGCTTGCTTTAGACCATACGAGGCATTCTTTAAATTGCACACATAGTCTGCATTCTCTGACAACTGAAATCCTTTTGGTTGTTCAATGTAGACTTCTTCTTCAAGTTCCCCATTCAAAAAAGCCAATTTTACGTCCATTTGATACACTTTAATATTTTTGGAGCATGCATAAGCTAAAAAGCAATCGGATTGCTTCCATTTTGGAAACTGGGGAAAATGTCTCTTCAAATTCGATTCCTTCAACCTGTGCATATCCTTTACATACCAATCCAGTTTTGTTCCTTGTAACCTGTCCATATTCATTCAATTTATTCATGTATACCCACTTTGTGTCAATAACATTCTTATTCTTTGGTCTTGGAACCAATTCCCAAGTGTCATTTTTCTCTATTTGATCCAATTCTTCATCCATGGCCTTGTTACAAAATTCATCCTTGATGGCCTCTTCAAAATAGTTTGGTTCAATCATAGATGTAAGTACTAGGTGTGTTTGATCTAGTGAACAGATTCTTCTTCTAGTCTCAACTCTTGCGTTTTTGTTTCCGATAATATGATCTGAAGGATGATTCTTCTATACTCATCTACTAGTTGTCTTTGGAGGCACTTGCTGAACTTACTCTTCTGCTTCTGTCAGATTCTCTTCATATTCCTCTTCTACTTCCTTT
Organism: Picea engelmannii; assembly: GCA_009831015.1. Classification (NCBI taxonomy): domain Eukaryota; kingdom Viridiplantae; phylum Streptophyta; class Pinopsida; order Pinales; family Pinaceae; genus Picea; species Picea engelmannii. Next base: position 497,214 of record ML781529.1, on the reverse strand, counting down.
TCATCTTCTGCTTCTTCTTTGAAAAGTTGTTCCATTGATTCATTTTCTTCTTCCTTTGATTCTGGTCTGCATGTTTCATTAATTGTTACGTTGATTCTTTCTACAACTTTGTTCAATCTTAGATTGTAACAATTGTATGTTTTCCTTATACTTGAGTAACCAACAAGTACTCCTTTGTCCACACGAAAGTCAAAATTTCCCATTTTTCCATCTTCTCTTTTGATGTAGCATTTGCTTCCAAAAACTCTGAAGTGCTTCAGATTTTCTAGTCTTCCTTTCCATAGCTCGAAGGGAATTTTGTCAGTGTTTTTTCTAAGCATTACTCTATTTTGAATGTGAACTGTCGTATGCATTGCCTGTGTCCAAAATATATCTATCAATTTGGAATCCATTAGCATTGTTCAAGCCATTACCTGTATTGTCTTGTTCTTTATTTCAACAACTCCATTTTGTTGAGGTGTCCTAGCAATAGGGAATTGCCTTTTTATTCCATAAATATTGTAGTAGTCCATAAATTCCTTCGAAGTGAACTCTCCTCCATTATCAGATCTCAAGCATTTTTTTTTTCAATCCAATTCATTTTCAACCATTTCCTTGTAGATCTTGAAGTTTTCAAAAGCTTCTGACTTATTCTTGAGAAATCAAACTGCAGTCATTCTTGTATAATCATCAACTAATAACATAAAGTATTTCTCACCTTTTAAACCCTTTGTTGTAGTTGGTCCAACTAGATCAGTATGCACAATTTCCATGGTCTTGTCACTGAATATTCCTTTGATTTGAACCTGGTCTTTGTTTGCTTTCCTTGTTGACAATGCTTGCATAAAGTGTTGGTTGGTTTCGTGATCCGGGGCATTTCTCTGACTGCTTCCCTTCTGCCGACTTTGACAAGGTTATCAAAATGTATGTGACCCATTCTTCTGTGCCATAGCCAACTTTCATCTTCCTTTCCTAGACAACACTTTTCATTTCAAATTCCACTTAATACATATATGTTGCTTGAAGTTCTCACATCTGTAGAAATCAATTTTCCTGAACCTTCTTTTTTTATCTCGCACTTTTGTGAATCAAAAGTAACTTTATGACCTTGGTCACACATTTGACTCACACTTAGAAGATTATGCTTCATATCTTCTACTAGTAGAACATTTTTTTCCTTGGTATTCTTGTTCCCAATTATGACAGTGCCTTTTCCAATGATTTTAGTTGAATCATCATTACCGAAGGAGACTGATCCATCTCTTTCCTTTCATAATGTAAGAAACTTGTCTCTATCACCTGTCATGTGTTTTGAACAACCACTGTCAACATACCAACCACGTCTCTTCTGCTTAGCTTGTAGATCGAGTGTGCATTCTTCATTGCTATACTAATCTTTCTTTCTTATCCATGTCCTTTTCTGAGGTTATTGTCTATGATTGTTGTTATTCTGTTGTGGTTCTCTGTGAGGGACTATCATTCTACAATCTTTGGCCATGTGTCCAAAAGTTTTACATTTGTAACATTCCACTTAAGTGCTCAAAGATTCAAACCTGTTGTAACTTCTTCTCTGTGTTTCACTAGGCCTTCTTGGATAACCCCTTTGTGTATGACTTTCAAAGTTGTTTATGTTCATGTTGTTATCTTTGCAATTCACAACTTTATGTCCAAAATTATTACATGCATAACATAAACCAAAAAAGATAGTTTGATACCTGGGAGTTGAAGATCTTCTGAAAGGAGGTACTCTTATAAATTATTCTTCTTCCTAAGGCCTATCTGTCCATTGTTGATTCTAAAATCTGAATCTTCTCGAGGAGTGTCCTTGTAATCTTCCTTGTAGATCTTCCTATTCCCTTTGATTGTTTATGCATAGTTTTTTGGATATGTTTCTTGCTTTGTTGATTTGGAGCTTGATCCCTTTTTTGTCTGATTTTATCCAAGTCCGGACTTGTCATGATGAGATTTTTGACTGTTGATAATGTCATCCAAAACTTTTGAGTTGTTCTGCATATTTTTATTTTGAAGATCCTTTCTTAATGTGACAATCTCTGCTTCGAAATTTCCAATGATCTTGTCTTTTTCTTCTAGCTTTTCTTTGAGTTCTTCTTCAATTCTTTTATCTTCTTCTATTGGAACCTTCAAATTTGTGATCATTTGTTCTAGTTCTTAAGTGTCTTCTTTCTTGTCTAGTTCTTGTATTTTTTTGTTTTTCTTCTTTTCTCTTCTGATAACTTCTATGGCACACATTAATTCATCTCGATAGTCAACTTCTGCCTCTTCAATTTCTTCTTCGACTTCTTCATATTATTATTCGACTTCTTTGTATTATTCTTCAGAGTCTTCTTTATCAGATTCTTCTACTACAATGAATAAAACTCTTTCTATCTCAATGTCACTGACTTCATCTTCATCTGATGATGAGATGTCTTCTTTGGTGCATAATATTTTCTTGAAAACTTTCTTTGTGGTTCTTTTTCCTTTATATGTTTGTTTGCCTTTTGAGTAACCTTCATCATTTCTCTTTTTATTATAAGGACATTTGTTAGAAAAATGACCAATACCATCACAATTAAAACAAATTAAAGGAATCTTACCTCTATACCTATCGCCGATTCCCTTGTTCAGTCTTTTGACAAAGTTGGCCACTTCTTCATCATCTTCTGAGACGTCACAACTGCTGCTATGTTCCTCCTTTTTTCTTCCCTTTTGATTTAACTTTTTTGAAGCTTTGAAGGCCGCTTCTTTTATATCTGGATTTTCCTGTTCAATTCTCATTTCATATGCTGTGAAGATTCCATGTAATTCGTCCATGCTTATTGATTTTATATTTGATCTTTTTTGTAGTGTTGATATCTTCGGGTTAAATATCATAGGAAGAGATCTTAGTACTTTTTGAACAATGATAGATTCTTTGATTTCTTCTCCCAATCCTATGATTTCATTTACTGTTTCATCAACTCGTAAAAACTAAGATGCAATATTCTCATCTTCCTTCATCTTAAGTTGTTCAAACTGACCTCTGTAAGTTTGAAGCTTTGCTGCTTTGCCTTTTGAATATCCTTCATAAATATTTTGAAGTTTGTCCCAAATCTCTTTAGCGGATTTACAATGTGCAACTTTGGTGAATACTGTTTCACTAAGACCATTCAGAAGTTCATTTTTGGCTTTGGAATTATTCTGACCAAGTTTCATTGCTTTTTCATTTGTTGGTGGAACTGTTGGTGTTGTGTATGCATCTACAATTGATTGCCAAATTTCAAATCACTGTGCCTGTATATATGTTTTCATCCTTATGCTCCAAAATGCATACTTATTTCCATTGAACCGTGGTATTCCATTTTTATACAAGTTATTGCTCTCCATGATCTACCTTTCAGTGGTTAAACTGATTTTTGAAGGAACCTGCTCTGATACCAATTGTTGGATTACTGTGAGGGGGGGTGAATCAATAATAGAGCAATTTAATCATTTTTAACCATATAATCCAAGTGTTATATCAATGTAGCATTATCATCCAATAAATGCAGAGTAAATAAGCAATGAAAAAATGAACAATCATACACATACACAGTACACCATTGTTTTACGTGGAAACCCAAAGTGAGAGAAAACTACCAAATGCTTTTTCTTATATGTCTTGAAGAATTACATTCATTGGAAGCACCAACTTCCTTTGTTTTCCAACAACAACTCGAAGGAGGCTCCAACCCCCTTGTTTCTTAGGCTACAACCTAAAGGAAGCTCCAACTCCCCTATTCTTTGGATACAACCAGAAGGAGGCTACAACCCCCTATGTTCTTCAGCTACAACCGAAAGGTGGCTACAACCACGTGTCCTTGCCCCGTCCAACCGCCCTGAAGTAGAAGTAGAATGATGGAACCACTATCACACTATCACTATGAGATATACTGCTATAAACCTGTACCAATAAACCTGAACCATGCATCAGCCTATACCTCAACCTGTAATCAACCAGTAGCATAAACAAGTGCATCAACCATGCACCAACCTGTAACAAACAACCTATAATCAAACAGTACCATAAAAAAGTGCATCCAACCATGTGTGAACTACTCATCAACTATGACTCATCAATATGTACCAACATCATCAACTATACACCTCATGTATGTGCCAACTCATCAACTACTTGTCTCAACCATGTACCCAACATGTACCTTAACCAAAGGCCCTCATCAATTTCATCATCCAAATATGATTTGTAACTCTATAATAGACCTGGTGTATATGATCACATACCTACAAACCTTCCTTAACTTTAACAACAATAGACTAGCATTTTCATCAAACTTTTCTTTAGTCTCACATGACTAGTTTTGGATTAGTCAACAACCCTAACTTGAAATAATCATAACTATGTACCTATAATGAATAAATATATGAAATCGATATACAATTTTCTTCAATGTTTTTTATGCAATTCCTCTAGGTGTCACTACTTGGAACCTCTCAGAAAATGCATTATAGCAAAAATGGCATACATTGCTGAATTCTGGCTTATTTTAGAGAGCGACCTTGTAGAGCGTTCCCCACAAGGAATATTTGTTGAATCGATCTGAAAATGTTACACAAAATACTAAAGATTGTACTCTAATCAAAACATTTGGTCTTACTAAAGTTGGATCTGTTATGAATAATTTATGACGTTTTTACCCGAAACACCTGTTTTAGACTAGTTTCAGGACTAGCCATAAACCCTATTTTCCACGGAGTGTAACTCCAAAAATACAACGACCCACATGCTGAATTTTTTACCATAGATACTTGGCTATGTGTCCTCAATGGCATAGAAATTTAACGGTCTGAATCATTCTATAAAAAAAGTTATTGCGAAAATGGTGAGATGACCTGTAAATAACATACCTTAGAAAGCATCATCAAAAGAATTTATCCTCCCTTCAATTCCGGCCTTCTTTTCTTCGCCTTCCCTCTAAAATTAGGCTTATATATCCTTTGGTTACCTTAGTCACCTATATATATTCAATATTCTCAAGTGTGATGTAAAATGAGAGAGCCTTGCCTCTTATTTATACTCTCCAAGTAGCTTCCTTAAAAACATCTTCTAGGTCACTTTGCCCACTTTCCTTATTTTAGGGTTAACCCACTT
>ML781529.1:466134-492054 GCA_009831015.1 Picea engelmannii | reverse complement strand
ACCTTCTAAAATCTCTTAAACCACTTTGACTACTTTGACCTTTTGGGGCTTCTAGATGACATATGAGGGTCCTCCAACTTCATAAGGCCATAACTCTCAAACCGTGAGGATTTATGTGACGTTACACATACCACCAGAAATGGCATGACATGTACTATCCGTATAGAATAGTATTACCTAAAAATATATCAAAATTCATATCATTATACATCAAACAATCTTGGGCCCATTACCCAAACCTGGGTTCTCCAACTTCTCATGGCCATAAATCTCTAACCGTGAGGAGTTATGTGACGTTACACATACCACTGGAAATGGAATGACAATCAATATCCATATAGGATAGTTTAATTGAAAAATTCACTGACCTTCATCTCATTAGTCCACAAATAAGCATGGGTTCTCTAACCATACTTATAGGATAACTCAATCCACAAAGCGTCTTCCCCTGAGGGATTTCACCATAAGGGGACCACTTTGGAGTTCATCCATTTGTACTTATTATCAACCATGACAAGACAATAATGAGTCATCTTTACATCAAACAAACTTGGGTCCATTACCCAAACCTTTGTGCCAGTGGGATTTCTTCAAGGGTTGACATCAATGACAACCAACCTTAATCAACAAATATCACCATCTGCCAACTGGATATGTTATATCCACAACGATATTCAATCGGTGGTGCCATAGTCTTATTTGTGCGTGTTTCAGCTAGGTGTTTCAACATGGTGTTCCAGCACTAGCTGGAAACATATCTAGGTCCCCCCAACTGCACCATTGCATGTCCCCATGCAACTTCACTCACTCAGAATCAGAGTCTGAGTCGGGGCATGAACTTTTCCAATCCAAATTATAATTATTATAGGATGATGAAACATTATCTTCTAAATTCTTGTAGCCCCTAGAATAAATCACTTCTGCCCAACATTCCCTTTCTGTCTTCTTAGTCAATTTGTACTTATACTGATGCTTCTTTGTTGGCAGCCAAATAAGAGGGAAATGAAATTTCAGCCACAACCAATGTGAAGCACAAGTATGAATGCACTCAATATAGCTAGGAACTCGAGATAGATCATAGGTAAAATTTTCATGACTGTAGGGATCCTTGGTCCTCAAGGCTAGAGAGGATGCTTCCCATCTAAATATGCTACCTTACATTCATCAATCTCTTCTAGGAAAAAGATAATATTATCTTCTTTGTCCTGATGGTCAACTTCATGTTCATTCTCATCACTGATTCCAGAGGAATTTGAGCTTGTGTCACTGGTTCTTGTGTAATAGTGACTTTATCTAGATGTGGTAATTCCTTTTCCTCAACCACTGCTTCTTGTGTGACAATGGCTTCTTCCGTGGTCTCATCAAATTGTTGATTTAAATTAGGTATCATTGGTTCTTGTGTAGCAATGGTACTCTCATGCTAGGCCAGTTTAGTAGTCTTAGCCATCATTGGTTCTTGTGTTACAATGATAGCTTATATATCCTTATTAGACTGCGTATTTAAATCAGGTACGACTGGTTCTTGTGTTACACTTGCATTCTCAGGTGTTTCAACAGTCTATTTTTCTTCTTCCCTAACCACTAGTTCTTGTGTGGTTGTGGCTTTCTTTCTCTGTGATGCCTCAACCATCTCTTCCTATATTCTTATTAGTCCCAAAGATGAGGGATCAAGAAGGGTCATCTCATACCCAATCAATCTATAAATATCCCCACACTCATGACACAAATATTCCTTAAATGTTTCATGTGTTTCAACCTCCTTTAATGGCACAATATCTCCTCCTAAAAGATGGGGTGCTTGCACTAATAAATCCAGATCATGAGACAAAGGAATTTGGGATCCCTTTTCTGATTTTAGCATTTCCAATTCCCCCATAATCCTCTAAACTTCTCTTTTCAATTGATCATTCTCAAATAATAGAGAATTAATCTAACTTTTACCTCTTTCAATAATAGGTTCTTGTTTTTCAGAAACTCTTTGATTTGGGCTCAGGTTGTCAACCAGTTCTTGTGTTAGAATGAAAACTTCCTTTTTTTGTTCATCACCCATTGGTTCTTGTGTAATAGTGGGTGAAAGAGGATGCAACACATGAATCTCAATTTGTTCCATTTTCAGTTTAGTTGCTTCTGGTGCGACAACAACCCTGGTTCTTCTCCTTGTACTTGGGAAAGTTGATGGAAATGTTGGAAATGACCTCTTCCTCCTTAATAGATTTGGCACTGTTTGGGGAGGTTTCTATGAGACAATTTCAACTTCATAATCATAGGCAACATGGGAAGAATCATCACACAAATAGATGATTCTTCCTGCAAGTCAATTACATTCTCCCTTGGAATCATTATTTCAACCTCTCGAATCTGTTCTAGTGGGGTTTCTTCCCTTTCGTGTGACAATGACCTCTCCAAACTTAATTCCTTCACTGTATCTCCAGAAGGAATATCTGTATTTGATCCTTCCCTCATTTCTTCCATGGGTTCTTCCACACTCCGTTAGTTTTATGTATCCCCTCCTTCGTGTTGTGTTGGTTGATTCTCCTCTGTCAACTGTCATTTTCCTCGGCTATAATGGTAGTTGATTTTTCATGGTTTTGGTAGAGATTCCTCCATATGCACTCCAATATATTCCATATGTACATCTTCTACAATCAAAACTCTAGGGATATCCCTCATTTATACATCACCATTGACCTGTCCTAGTTTTCCAACAATGTTATCTGGTCCCAACTCTTCATTAATTCCTTCTCTTTCCTCTCTTTCCTCTCTTTCCATGTCTGAAATACTCCTGTCACTACTTCCTTCCTCCTCTTTTGATTCATTGCCATCATTTTCATCAACTTCTATTGCTCCCATAGAAATGAATTGAGCCCATGTTTAGCTTTGTATCTCCAAGGCTCTTAGCACTATTAATTTTATCAAATAGTGGTGTGTGATAGAACCTTGGGGAAAACATGATTGTCTTACATAATGTGCCATATTATGTAAAGATTCTAACAGATAATAAGTTATATTTATCAATGATCCATGACGAAGGTGTGACAGTAGAACAAAATCATATGTGTAAAAAATCTTGTACCTACCTTCACATGTAATATATTTCTTCAAGAAAACAACAACCTGGTCCCAAGGTTGAGGTAAAGCCTCTATTGTTGTGCCATGTCCTCTAGGTTTCACTTTCTCTCCTTCCTCCAAGAAATTGGTATTTGCATTAGGAATGGTTTTCCTTTGTCCAAACCATTTTCTTCCATTCCTAGGAAGCCCCGTAAAAGAGGATATAACCGCCTTTGTTACACTAATCTCCAAACCTCTAACATGTGAATGGGTTCCTGTTAAATTCTAGGTGAATTCTAGGGAAATATCATTGTCAAACCCATCCAACTGCTCAAAATATGCTACCCACCCTACGTCTTCAAATATTATGTATAATTATGGGTGCCAACATAGGGTGTCGAGGATTACTAGTTCATGATGGACTGCAAATCCTCCCATGCTAAATGTTCTTCTGTGTAATTAGTTTTTACAATAATGCAAAGGAGTTTCAGGTTAAAAATTCTCAACACAGGCCCAGGAGCTTCAACATGCATGAGCGCGCAGGAACAATGGAAGGATATTTGTTGGTATTTTTGGAAAGGTGGTGGTGATTCGAATTTCATGGGAAAAATCAACATGAAAACCATATTGATTGAATATTTATGGAGACAGTTGGTTAATTTATTCATGGATGATGGGATACCCCCCAACTTGAACTGACGGTATTTGTCATCTGTTGGTGATGTGGAAGGGTGTGGAAAAATCATTATTTCATAGTATCATGTCAAACACATGTCATAGTGACCAATCATAGTTGTAGGTTGTAAACCACAAACACATACATGCGAGCACTTACTGGCGGCAAGAAAAATATGAGGTGGTGATCACATTCAGTTGTAAAATCATTTTTATCAGTACCTTCCATCAACAGATACTTATTACTGATGGCCACAAATGAAAATGGTGGAGTAACTCTGCTAGCTAGATATGATGGAATCGGTGGGGCCATAGTCTTCTTCATGTGTGTTTTCGCACAGTATTTCAGGACCAACATATCTTCATTCATTCTTATTAATTCTGCATAGTCTTCTTTGTGCGTGCAACATGTTTCAACCAGGTGTTTCAGCACAATGTTTCAACATCATCATATCTTTATATATGTACATCTCCATGGTTTACAGGTATGACTGTGTAATTACCCAACTTTGGACTAAGGAAACATCATCCTAGTTTACAAGTAAACTATGAATTAAGTTTTAACATAACACAATGTTGAATGAATAATGAATTGTACCTGCTCTAGGATTGATGTTCTCATAGGAAATGTGAAAAATAGGGATGAATTAATACAAGAGAATGAGATTAAAATGGCATGGAAATGATAAGGAAAAATGGGTAATTTTAGCACCCAACAATGTCTCACTTGAATAGCTTAACATAGTCGTCTTCATGCGTGTTTCAACATGGTGTTTCAGCACCAGCATAGCTTCATTTATTGAACATTCTTATTAATTCTTCATAGTCTTCTTCACGTGTGCAACATGTTTCATCCAAGTGTTTCAGCACCAACATATATGCATTCATTATTATTAATTTTGCATAGTCTTCTTTGTGCGTGCAACACGTTTCATCTTGAGCCAGGTGTTTTAGGCTTCATCATGGTGTCTCAACACTAGCATATTTGCATATATTTACATATCTGTGTTTTACAGGTATGACTATGTAATTACCCAAATTAGGACTAAGGAAACATCATCCTATTTTACAAGTAAACTATGAATTAAGTTTTAACATAACACAATGTTGAATGAATAATGAATTGTACCTGCTACAGGATTGATGTTCTAGAGTTATTAATTCATCCCTATTGTTTACATTTCCTATGATCCACAACTAGAGTTATTATGGTACTGAGAGCCAAAATGAAAGTGGTCTTGCACACCATAGTCCTGAGAGCTATGTGATTTGAAATTAGTGCTAAAGGATTCATTTAAGAAAACCACTAATTCATATTCTTATAACCAACTTCTCAATTTTCTGCAATTGCATTAAAATTGGCTCAATTAATCAAAAATCAACTTTAAAGACTAAAATTTAAAACCATAACTGAAATAAAATAGGAAATACTTAGTAAATTGATAATAGAGTTCACCTATATGGGTTACGTCTCCAGGTCCACTTCAATTGATGAACTAATCCATTCAAAAGGATGCAAAGTACATCATTTCACCTCTTTACATCAATAATGGCCTTCAATGTACAAAAATCATCTCTGATGTCCTCTAGGAAGATAACAATGGCTTCTTCCTACAATCAATGAACTCAAGTTTTCCTTATTCTCCCAATGAAGGGGCTCTCTACTACCGATTGTTGGTTGTGGATCTTGATTATATTATTGTTTCATAGGTCTTTGTTTTCAGCCGTGTTTATACCCCATGAAGACTGTACACCCTGGAATATTGTACACCCCTCCACACAGGGGGGTTGCAGGGGGGGTTCAGGGGAATACAAAAGGATAGAGGAAAGGGCTCAGGGAACCGCAAAAATTATAGAAAGGGAAGATCCAAATCTAGACTGGTAAAGATAGAGTGCTATAATTGTGGGAAGAAAGGACATCTAGAGAAATACTGCAGAGATCCAAAGAAACAAAGAGATGGACAACAGGAGAAAAATCATGAAGCAAATGTAACAGGTGATGTGTTACAAGATGCTTTGATTCTTTCTGTAGATAATATTTCTGAGTCTTGGGTAGTACATTCAAGGGCTTCATTTAATGCCATGCCCCATAGGAAACATTTTCTATATTATGTTCAAGGTGATTTTGGACAGGTTCATTTGAGTGATGATGCACCATGAAAAATTGTTGGAACGAGAAAGGTAAAAATAAAGCAAAGGAATGGAAACCAGTGGTTGTTTAAAGAGTTAAGACATGTTCTAGATCTAAGGAAAAATATAATTTCAACAGGGAATTTGGAATGTGAAGGTTGTATATCCATATTTACAGATAAGGTGTGGAAGGTCACCAACGAATCATTGGTGATAGAAAAAGGAGAGAAGGTAGGTGCATTGTATTTATGTATTGGTAATATTGATTCTTCTATCTATTTAGCTTCTCCAAGAGTGGATACAAAACTATGGAATCATAGGCTTGGACACATGAGTGAGAAGGGGATGTAGATACTTCACAAAATAAATTTGTTTCCAGATCTTAAGCAAATTGATTTGGATTTCTGTGAGCATTGTGTTTATGGAAAACAAAAGAGAGTCAGATTTCTCAGAGTTGAAAAAGAAAATAAGAGTGAAAGGTTAGAGCTTGTGCATACAAATGTATGGAGACCAACTTAGGTATAATATCTTGGTGTCTCTCATTATTATGTTACTTTTATTGATGATGCAACTAGAAAAACTTGGGTTTATTGCATTCGACAAAAAATTGATGTTTTTGATACTTTTAAGAAATGAAAAGCTTTGGTTGAGAATGAGACAGGAAAAAGGTTGAAGTGTCTCAGATCAGACAATGGAGGTGAATATTGAAGAACAGATTTTAATGATTATTGTTCATACCATGGGATTCGTAGAGAGAAGATAGTTTCAAGAACACAACAAGAAAATGGTGTGTCAAAAAGGATGAACATGACAATCATGGAACATGAAAGGAGTATGAGCTTGCATGTTGGATTTCCCTTACAGTTCTGGGCATATGTTGTAGATATTGTTGTTTACTTAATAAATATAGGACCTTCAATATCTTTGGATGGTGGAATTCCAGAGGAGGCATGGATAGGTAAAAAGGTAAACTATTATTTTTTGAAGACTTTCAGTTGTGAAACATTTATCCATATTGATAAAGAAAATAGAACAAGGCTTGAGGCAAAATCCAAGAAGCGTACCTTTATTGGATACAATGTTAATGATTTTGTTTATTGATTATGGTATTATGAAAATCACAAAATCATTAGGAGTAGAGATGTCATATTCAATGAGAAGGTCATGTACGAATATTAGTTGTAGGGAAAGAAACAGGAAAAATAAAAACCAGAATACACAGTGCTTGATGAGATCACTTAAAAAGAAATTCCAAAGGTACCAGAAAATCAAAATGTACAACAACAGGAGCAACAAGTACCTCAAAATCCTGCAAGTGTTGTTAGAATATCTACCAGGTTAAGTAGACCCTATGAATGAATGTTATGAAGAGGCAATACAGGCAGACACTAAAAATAAGTGGGAGCAAGGCATGAAAGAGGAAATGGATTCTCTGGTAAATAACTAGACATGGGATTTGGTTTAGTTTCATGTAGGAAAAAGAGCATTGCAGAATAAATGGGTCTACAAGTTGAAGGAAGAAGATGGAGGAAAAAAGTGGTACAAGGCTAGACTTGCTGTAAAGGGGTTTACACAAAAGAAAGGTATTGATTTTGATGAAATATTTTCTCTTGTTGTTAAAATGACTTCAATTAGGACTATTTTAGGTCTTTTGGCAGTAGAATATTTCATCCAGTAAAGACGGGGGGGTTGCAGGGGGGGGTTTCCCCCCCTATGGGGTCTGGGGGGCTCATCCCCCTGACTGGGGGGTCCAGGGGAAAGCAGGCCTCCGACGAGGGTTTGAGGGACACCATTCCCCGATGGGGCTTCAGGGGCGAAGCCCTCGAAGGAAAAATTTGCTTGTAAATGTATATTGTAATTTCATGGTAAATCTGGACCGTTCACTATAAGGTCGTAGATCTGACGATAGAAGTTAGGTTTTTTCTCCCTAGAAGGAAACCCTCTTTTATGAGGGAAATTTATTGCATCTATACATCATTGTGAATATTGTATTCTGATAGAGGATATTGTGAGAGAAAGAAGAGGAAGTTACAACTGGTGTGTTGTAGGTTGTATCCCTTCATTTGCTAGATAAGAAAAAGGAAGGACCTGGAAATTTCTCTGGTGGACGTAGCCCACACTGGGTGAACCACTCTCTATTGTATTGTGTATCTTCTATATTTTATTTCCACATTTGTTTTTATTTTATTTCTCCGCAATCTTGGTTTTACAATACCGATCACACGAAAGGTTGAAAGATTTTGTAACAATCACCAACTCCATATCAAACACATCGAGTTCTTTATAGAGTGCCACAAGTAATTCATTCTAAAGGGTTTCAACTACAACTTCTCTAGGTTATGTCCGAAAAAACATAGCTCGACTGATAGACCTGATCATATTCCAAGATCATGGGCTTCCTGCATAGATTTAGCTCACGTAAACCCATAGTAAAAGACACCCATTGCATGTAGTACTCTATGGTGAGCCCTATTCTACCCACCAAAAGCATGCAAATTGAAAACACCACATCTGCATTCAAATCTACAAATGTCACATAAAAGTGTTCTTTTAAAGAGTATGCATTACTTTTCCATGCAATTATTCTCTTCTATTTGTGGAATTTAATTAATTATCATCTTCCAAGATAAGTTGTGGGCTGGTGAAAATTATGTTGTTGAATAAGAATCAATATGAAATTCCAAGTTTGCACTCGGACCGTGGAGGTTGATTATTCGAAGGTGCATGGGTGAAACATGAAAGGTTTAAAATATATTTCAAATCCTTTTAAAATCGACCTCCACATTTCTTGGGATTTGAGTAAACAACTTGGGTGCTAATCTAGGGTTAGTTATGGGGATTGGGGATCCTCTTGGATCACTTCTCGCCACTAACAAACTTTTAGACCACCAAAATTCTAGTTTCATTTAGAAAAGAAGTGAGGATAGAGTTCCCTCACTTTTCCAATTTTGCATCCATCATATTTTACTTGGATGCATTCCTTTTAGACCCACACGAAGATAATCCATGTCACTTCTTTGATAATTCCTTATGTTTCTTTTACGAATAGCATCTTACCACAACTCATCAAGATATTCAACAGAAAAATCTTCAACAAAAGGAACTTGAACATTATCACTTTGATACATGATCAAGGGAGGCTCATATAGTTTCAAGTTTTTGACATTAACCATGGAACACATATGCATATATGGAGGTAACTCCAGCTAAAAAGGATTGTCATCAATATTTTCCAAAATTTTAAATGGACAATACCTTATTGGAATGATATGTGTACCTTCACCTTTAAGGCATTCTTTTTCAATATATATCTAAACTTGATCACCAACTTGAAAGTGATGATCAACCTAATATTTGTCATGCCTAGCCTTATAATACTTGGCTTATCTCTTTTCCAATTGTTCATGTATGGCTTGATGAACCAATTGGATCTCCTTGATGATCTTCTTGGATTTTTTTGCATCATTATGTACATCTACCACTAAATTTTTCCCAAGAGTGAAGTCCAGAGGAGAGTTAGGAAAATATCCAAAACATGTCTCAAACAAAGACCTTTGTGTAGAAGAATGTATGGCACAGTTGTAGTCATGTTGTACATAATGAAGTTGTTCATCCCATAGCTTAGGACACTTATTACAATATCCTTTGAGTAAGTGTATCATTTTCTTGTTGACCATTTCCATTTTTCCATCGGTCTATGAATGAAAATAGATGTTCTTTTGAAGATTAGTCTCCATTAATTCCCACAAAGTTGACCAAAATTTCCCCAGTAATAGGTAGTCTCAACCAGATACAATGGATGTGGGAAATCCAAAATGAACCCAAACATGCTAGAAGAAAAAATGTGCAATCCCTTCTCCTGTCACATGTTTCTTACAAGACACTAAAATACACATTTTTCTAAAGCTATCCATAACAAAATATAAATAATCGTGACCTTTTCCGGACATAGGAAAACCCCATACAAAATCCATCAACGCACTTTCCCATGGAAGAGAAGGTACAAATAGTGGCATATACAAACCCAATTTTTTATAAATTGGTTTTCTAGTGGCACACATCACACATCCTTTTACATATTTGGACACAATTTCATACATCTGAGGCTAATAAAAATAACATTGTAACTGACCTATTCTTTTTTCTATACCAAAATTACTAGAAATGAGAGAAGTATGTGCTTCACTGATTTCATGCACTCTTTCATCTCATGGAATACATAAAAAACCTATACATTTTGGTACCTATTCATTTAAAATAGCATGTCAAATAAAGCATTTTTATGGACATAATTGAACAAAAAAAGTGAAAAAATTATAAAACAAATTAACATTTTTTTCTTCATATTTTTATAAATTTGAAATAAAAAAATGACAACATTTAATAAAATTTTCCATAGTATAGTGATTCACATACAAATAAATGGAAAAAGAAAACAATAAAAAATTCATCATAAAACAACAATATATACATCTTCATTCTTATTTTAAAATCTAAAAGTCAGAACATTACAGTTATAGCTCATCAAACATTTGTAAAATTGAGCATCGTCTTCAAGGACATCTTAAAACTAATCAACAATATCATTTATCCCAAATTCATCATTCTCAACAGACACATTATCATCTTTTTGGACATCATTTTTTTCTTCCATTGTGTCATTTTGTTCTTCCATTGGCTCTTTGATATCTGCAATTTCTCCAAAGTGATCCTTTCCAATCATTCTTAGGGATGATTTTAAGGATGGAAAGCTATTTTAAAATGTAGAAACCTTGGCGAATATTACTAATCCTTCATATGCCAACTATAAAATGTTGGCGATATTTTTGTAAAAATATTCAAATTTCTAAGGATTTTATATAGTTTGTATAAAATTTTGGTGATTTTTAAGGTAAAATAATTTTATCCTATAGAATTTGGGCGAATCATTTTTAGAATAGCGAATCGTTTTTTGGGAAAAAACCTGGAAAATTAGCCCATGAGCGAAATTTCGCCCCTAAAATGATCCATGAGATTCGTTCCTCCTAATGGTACTTGAGGTTCCTTTGACATTTTTCCCACCTTTGATTCACTAAAATATCCTTTCCTCAAGCAAACTTATTGTATTTCATCTAGAAGAGTTGGAAAAACATTAATTCTTTGTTGAATAAAATTGCGCTTCATTGGGTCACTTTCAATGGCTATGCAAATTCTTCATTTCTGTCAACAACATGCTAATGTTGTACCTAATCACCAAATACAAAATAAATAATGAAGTTAAATACTGTAAAAAGACATAAATTAAAAATAATATAAGATTAAAGTATGATTTCATAAATATTAGATCATAATTCTTACCTGAACCCGAGAACAAATCCAAAACCCAATCTTCTTCATTTGAAAATGTATCTATAAGATAATTAATTAATGCTTGTGGTTTTTTATAAATGTTAACCATCTCTCCTTTCAAATCCTTTTGCTCATATGTTAGATTTCTAACCATAGCATTGTATACCAACAAACTACTAGGATTCTCTCCATACTTTACATTGACAAGAATAGAATTATAAGAATCATCTTTTGTCCAAGTTGCAAGATGTATACTCTCAAAATCACATTTAAATGGTTCTCTATTGGAGCTCTGGATATTAGGCTTGTGCCTGTAACATAAATAAGTGAAAATTCAATTAACTTGTGAATTAATAAAATTGTTTTCTAATCTTAATTGTTAAACATACACTTTCAATATCTTACCAAATAAACTGCATCCTTGTCTTTTCTTTTCCCTTGAAGCTTGATTGTACTAATCCTTGTTGTGTTTTTGAATGAAATACCATAAATCTCCAAAATGATGATGGTGTGACTTTCGTAAATCCCATAACCACTTTATTGAAAGCTTGGTAAGTATAAGGCTCAGTATCATATTGGATGTTTTGGATATTATAACCATGAGGGATATCCACAATAACTAGGGAGTATTATTTTTTAGGAACAATATTTGCAAGTTGTTCACAATCACCTAATATCACTTTATATTGAATAGTGTTGAGCCCATTCCAAATGTAGTGATCAAGGGTGTCATCAAGTTCAACAATTTGAACATGTCTCCTTCTTTCTCTTTCAAACTTGGATTTTTTAATAAACAATTTGAAGGTTTCAGATACTCCATCTACATTCTTCTTTGGCATCTTTAATGAAACAAACACACACACACACACACACACACACACACACACACACACACACACATATATATATATAACTATTAAAATAGAAACAAATTAACTTACAAACGAATAGTATGAATGTAATAAATCAACATACCTTTTTTAATGCAATAAAAAAATGTTTCAATATTGTTGTAGAGCTTGAATCTGGACAGTTGAGTTTAACATCATCCCAACTTTCTTCATTCAACATCTTATCCATTTCCTCGTGTATTCTCATATACACATTGTGACTAAATAAATAATGTTATACTGATATATATATAATAAAATACTTAGAACGTTGATATGTTAAACTGAAAAAATTAATTTGCTTGTCCTAACATAAATAAAAATAACTCAAAAAACTTACTTTTTAAATTCATCACACATTTCTTCCATTGAAAATTCACTCGACCTTACACATGATAATATAGCTATGATAAGTTTCTCATCCTTCACTGCTTGTATTGTTCTCCAAGGTGTTATAGTCATATCATCTGGAATATTTTTTAGTTCAGGCCCTGTCTTACTTGTGCCACATATCAATGGTTTAACCTTCTTAACTCTCTAATTTTTTATACTAATATTTTCCCATTGTTACCTTGATTGTATTTAACAAAACAAGAATATTCGAGTTTGTTTTCACCTTCCACAGGTTTCCACTCTCTAACATTCTTCATTGCCCTTGATAGCTTAGGTGTTGTGCTATCTATTTGTTGCCTAACATTCATGGAGGTTCCAGTTGCAATTTTGGATGTCATTATTGCAGGTCATGATTCATATATATTCATAGATAATATATTTCCTGTCATTTTTCCTATAGGAAAAAAAAATTAGGCCTTTTACATTATAATAAACTAAAAAAAACAATGAATATAAAAACTAAGTTAATTTTTTTTTTTAAATGACCTATGGAGTTATTGGGGCGATGTCGGGACCAAGCCTTAGAATCTGAGGGATAGGGCAATGCTCGACATTGCTCCAACCTAGCCAGCCCCACAGCTAATCCTTGGGCATGCCTAGGGCTTGGGTACGGGGCTAGCTAGGCTGGGGCGATGTCGAGCATCGCCCCAACCTCTCGTGGCCCCATGCGACCATGCCTTGGTTGCGGTGGGGGCTAGGGAAATGCCTGACATCGCTCCAGCCCCCGCTACCAATCCTTTGGTGTGCCCCCCGACGACCAAGTCACAACCCCATGGGTTGTGACTTGGTCGTTGGAGGGCTACGGCGATGTCGAGAATTGCCTCGAGCGCCCCGTAGGCCAAATCATGGTCTTGCGTGGGAGGGGCATTCTGCCTAGTAACCACCATTGGCCAAATAAAAATAAAAATTAAGTAAAAAACAAGAAAAAGAGTAAATTTTTCTAAAAAGATATACCTAAATTTGCCTTTTTTTTTCTTCTTTTTTTCAAAAAATCTTAAGAATTTTGTTAAAATTTCTTTGAAAAAAGTCTCAATTTTTTTTTTAAAGTTGTGATTTTTTTAGAAAAAATTAGAAAACATCTAAATTTTTTTAGGGTTTTTATAATTTTCGCATGAAAAAATCTTATGTGATTCAAAGATGATCTTATAAATGTTGTTTTTGTAAATGGTAAGAATTTTAAAAATAACTAACCTCTGAAATGATAGATTCTCCTCAAACGTCTTTTCGATGTTTCTCCCTTGTAGCTTGCTCCAAAATATTTAACGAATACTGCCCAAGATTTCACACAATGTAAAAAGTCAAAACAAGACTGTGTATATATAACACAAATGATATAAATTACTATTAGTATAACAAATGTGGGATAAATAAAAATGAAGAAGATTGTCTACATATATACCTAAAATTATATGGATCATTGTTATGTTTAATGAATGTGGGATAAATAAACAGATAAATAAACAAACATGAAAAATATTGTAATTAACAAGTAAATAATGAAATAAAAGAGTAAAAGTTGTTTTTAATTTTGAAGGGAAAATAATAAAGGAAAAAAATTGGGGGGAAATTTTGGAGAGAAAAATTTGAGAGGAAAATTTTGGAGCGAATATCTTGGGGGGGAAGTTTGGGGCATTTTTTTTTGGGGGGGGAGCGATTTTTTTTCAGGGCGGTATTTTAAAGGGAAAATATCATTTTGCAAGTTATAAGATTTTCATTGGGAGGGTGAGAATTTGTATCATTCTATGTTCTTATTTAGAAGTGATGGCTTCACCAGATAAAGAAGATTTTATTTCTGAGGCATCAACAAATTGTTCACATACCTCTTCTATTGGGATCAACAAATGCGATGGGAATGCTTGTAATGCAAATAAGGCATCATATTTTTCAACTAGTCATAAGTTTGATAATAGTGCAAGCAATGTTACTCAACATGTTCCTCAAGAAGTCATAAATTAGAGGAATTTTAAGGCACCGATGATAAAGAGGAGGAATATGATGGTGATCAGTCTATTCACTAGTTCAATAGTAATGAAAATAATCAAATGTAGGTCGAAGTGGAGACTATGATCAACATTTAAATGATTGGGATGCTAATTTTCCTCCAAGTGAGGATCTTAAAGGTACCGATGAAGGTTTCCAAGGCACCAATGAATATGATGAAGCATTTCCCTCAAGTGAAAATTTTAAAAGCAGTGAAGATGATTATGACAATGGTGGACACTCTTTCCTGAGTGGGGAATTTAAAGACAATAATGTTGGTGATGATGAATTTCCTCCAAGTGAGGATTTTGAAGGTATTGATGAATATTTTCCTCCAAGTGAGGATTTCCAAGGCATGAATGAGGATGATGAAGAATCCCCCCCAAGTGGGGATTTTAAAAGTAGTGATGATGATTATGGCAATGGTGGACAGTCATTCTCGAATGGGAAATTTAAAGGAAGCAATGCTGGTGAAGATGATTTTCCTCTAAGTGAGGATTTTCAAGGTATCAATGAGGATGATGAAGATTTTCCTCCAAGTAAGTATTTTCAATCCAGTAATGAGGATGATAAATAATTTCCCTCAAGTGGGGATTTTCAAAGTAGTGAACATGATTATGCCATTGGTGGACACTCTTTCCCGAGTGAGAAATTTAAAGGAAGCAATGTTGATGATGATGATTTTCCTCCAAGTGAAGATTTTCAAGATACTGATGAAGATTTTCAAGGAACTAAGTAGTGATGATGATTATGGAAATGGTGGACAGTCATTTCCGAATGGGGAATTTAAAGGAAGCAATGCTGGTGAAGATGATTTTCATCTAAGTGAGGATTTTCAAAGTATCAATGAGGATGATGAAGATTTTCCTCCAAGTAATGATTTTCAATACAGTAATGAGGATGATGAAGAATTTTCCTCAAGAGGGGATTTTCAAAGTAGTGAACATGATTATGCCATTGGTGGACACTCTTTCCCGAGTGAGAAATTTAAAGGCAGCAATGTTGATGATGATGATTTTCCTCCAAGTGAAGATTTTCAAGATACTGATGAATATTTTCAAGGAACTAAGTAGTGATGATGATTGTGGCAATGGTGGACAGTCATTCTCGAATGGGGAATTTAAAGGAAGCAATGCTGGTAAAGATGATTTTCCTCTAAGTGAGGGTTTTCAAGGTATCAATGAGGATGATGACGATTTTCCTCCAAGTAAGGATTTTCAATCCAGTAATGAGGATGATGAAGAATTTCTCTCAAGTGGGGATTTTCAAAGTAGTGAACATGATTATGCCATTGGTGGACACTCTTTCCCGAGTGAGAAATTTAAAGGCAACAATGTTGATGATGATGATTTTCCTCCAAGTGAAGATTTCAAGATACTAATGAAATTTTCAAGGAACTAAGCATGATGATGAAAAATTTCCCTCAAGTGGGGATTTTGAAAGAAGTGAAGATGATTATGTAAATGGTGGACACAATGTTGATGATGATTTTCCTCCAAATGAGGATTTTCAATGTACCGATGACGATGACGGAAAGTTTTGTCCAAGTGAGGATCTTAGTGGCATTGATAGTCTTATGGATGATGATGATTTTCCTTCAAGTGAATATTTTCATGGAAGATCCAATGACATTGGTGAGGTTGGTAATCATTTTTATAGTAATTTTGATATTCCTCTCATCAACGAGATTATCAATGAAGATGATGATGGACCTAGGAATGAATATCATGTTCTCAATCATTCAGCTTCAACAAATCAAGGTGATCGACATTCTCTTGTTCAGTCTCCTAACAATGTTTTGCTTGATATTCCTTCTGGTGTTGAGGAAAATCCTTCTAGTGAGGATGATGAAATAGTGAAGACATTGCAAAGAAACATTGTGTCTAGGACCAGGACTAGACCTTTTTATATCAATCCAAATCATTCTAGTTATACAAGGTCTAGGAAATAAGTTTTCAATAAATCAATTTCCATAAGTGAATTGGTTTCAAGTGAATGTTGTGAAAATAATTGTTTGAAAAGCATGGACTACATGTATGACTTGAATAAAAGGAAGACATATTTTTCAATGAATAAGAACATGCAAAATTCATGTTTGATGGGATGCATGATATCCACTAAGACAGGATATGATTATCGCATTAGGAATATTTTACTTTACATAACATATTTCAAAACGATTCACTCAATTGGTAATCTTCGTCTATCAAGAATCCAGACAAGGTTGGAAAAATATCCTTCATTTTATTTAAAGGTACATCATGGATGAGAGAGTGGGCCATTGACAAACACTACATTGTCATGGATGTGTGATTTATTTTCGAAACATGGAGAGTGTATGCCAGATAGAGACACAATACATATTCCAGATAATTTATCAAGGAGGGAAATCTACAACTTGTACAAAGGATATGTTGAAGGTGTTGAAGGAAATGGTAATTTTATTACATATGCATATTTTACAAGAATATGGAAGAAATAATTCAACAATATATGTATTCCTAAGAAGTCAAGGATGGGGATTTGCAGTATATGCGATAATCTTAAATCAAGAAGAGATAAATCTGAAGGGGCAGAAAGAGGTATGTATTTACTATTTTTATTTTTTTTATTTGGATAGTTATCAACTATGAAACTATATGATCAATATTTTCATTTTATGTCATGTGCATGAGTGTTCTTGAATTGAGAATCTTTCAAAAGGTGAAAGTTGGTTTCCTTCTTGTTGGACACACTCATGATCATATTGATCAAATGTTTATTCATTTTTCAGTTACATTGAAGAGGAAAAATGTTGGAATCCTACCATCATTTATTGACTGTATTAATAAAACATACATTCCAGAGCCTATTTTTCATATATTAGAAGAAATTGTTGGCATGAGAAGATTTACTCAGGGATCGCATCTTGAAGAAAAATGTATTAAGAAGTTTAATGACATTAGCTTCCAACATCAATTTTGTTTCAAAAATGTTGATGGAAAAACACTTATGTGGGGAAAGAAGTATTCCACTACTGCAAAATGGGGTCCTTCATGAGGTTTATCATTTTTTAAGTTCAATCCAGATCGTCTAATATTTGCATAAAAGCTATTATTTTTACAATCAATTGCTGAAATCCATAATGTACAGAGGCGTAATAGAGATGTAGATTATTCTGAATGCATGGAAGAAATAAAAAATTTCATTAAAGATACATATGATTACTTTGATGTTGTTGATTTTTTTTGGTGGGAGTCTTTTTTCAATAGTCAAAGTGACATAATTTCAAGTTCAACAAATGAAGATACATTTTTGAAGACTCCATTTCATTGGCCACAAAATATTCCAAATGAATCCAAAGAAAGAAACATTGTTGAACAAAAATAATCTCAAGGTGCTATTGAGTTTACACAAGAAGAGGAAAGAGAAATGTATATTGGTTCATGAAGGTCATGTGCACAACATGAAGCCATGGAAGACCTTTATAGGGGTTCAGTACAAGATATTAAGGAGGGTATCATGATTGCAGTCTTAGCGACTGAAGATCCACATGGTTATCCATTTTGGATTGCAAAGGTTATAAATATTGAGAAACAAAATGAAGATGTTATTGCAATTGAAGTGCATTGGTATGCAACAAGTACACACCCACTCAATGGTCTGTACAAGCCAAAGATGGTAGTTGAGAAACATGTCAATAGAAAAAGAAAAAGAAAGGGTCAAAATACAACTCGTCATCACACTGACCTATTAAAAATAGATGATGTTGACATAATTGTTTATGACTTCAATTTGACAAAGAGAGGAACTCTTCACTCCAAAAAAACAAATATTATCAAGAGGTTGTTGCCACAAGAAATAAATGCAAGATAGGAGTCTGTTGAACCTAGTTGTAGATCTAAAAGGCTTTTGACATATGAAATGTTGGGCATGCATGTAGACTCATATGGTACATTCATTGAAAATAGAGAAGAATATGGATCATCTACATCTTCATCCAATCATTCATCTGAAGACAATGTATACTCTGATGGTATTTTAGAATCCATGAGTCAATCTGAATAAGTGTATGAAACATTTTATGTATTTTTTATCCATATGATGTTTGTATGGTAACTAGAAATGAACATTGAACTTGCATATGATCTTACATGAAATTATGAATCATTTTTATGTTTTATGAATTATATGTTTTGATTATGGAGAATATAATAAAATTTCTTAGCTCATATGTTTTGAATATGAACAATATAACAATACTTTTAAGAAATAATTTATGTTTCATTCAATGTAACTTGTATTTACTTTTTTTTTATTATTTAAGTAAAAAAATATTAAAAAGTGACGTTTAATTTTTAAAGTATAGTGTGATATTTTTATGTCATTATGTATTACCTTGTGCTTGGAGTGATAAAGTAAGATTTTAAAAGTAAGCATTTAAGGGTTGATTTTATGATTTTGTTTACAGTAATGATGAGTTATTTTACCACTTTATAAAAATGTGTCATTTTAATACCCCAATTTTAGAATGGGTGCTAGCAGTAGTAGTACTTTTCAATTTGATGGTTGACTTTGAGGTTTTGGTTTTAATGGTACCAACTGCTAAAAATACGATTTCAAATTATCTAAAATTTTAATGTTTTGAAAAAAAAAATTATGTAACATCATTTTTTATTTAGGTGTTGATTTTAAAGTTTTTTTGGCTACTGTCTAAGTTTTGAAGGCCATGTTTGAAAAATGTTGTAATTTTGACCCCGTTTAAAAAAATGGTGCTACTGGTAGCACCACTTTTGATTTGGGGGTTGATTTTCATGTTTTTAATTCAAAAAAATGGGTTTTTTGGGCCAAAGTTCTCATTTTAAGGTCACAATTCTCGTTAAGTCGATAACTTTTTTATTTTCAATTCACCACCCCTTACTATATAGCCCAAATAAACTAAATATGTTTTCCCAAATTCACATTTTGATATCTTTAGGCACAATTTCTACTTTTTCAAAACTTCTAAGACTTTCCTAATATGCTTTACATGATCTTCCCAATTTTACTGAAAAATCAATATATCATCTAAGTAGACTATTACAAAATCATCTATAAATTTCCTAACTACATCATTCATAACCTGCATGAAAGTAGGAGGAGTATTACAAATCCCAAAGGACATAACCAACCATTCAATCAAACCTTGTTTTGTTTTAAAAACGGTTTTCTAAATATCATCTTCAAAAATACTTAATTAATGATAACCACTTCTTAAGTCTAACTTAGTGAAATAATTTGTATTTTTTAATTAATCCAAAAAATCATCAATATGAGGATTCTTCACCATAATTTTGTTCAATGACTAGAAATCCACACACATTCTCCGTGAATCATATTTATTTGGTACCAACACAATGGGTGATCCATGTGGATAATTACTTGGTCAGATGACTCATTTCTCGAGTAATTCTCAAACTCACTTCTTTATTTCTTCATTCTCAAGCACTAATAACCTATACATGTCAATGTTAGAAATGTTGGAGAAATTTCTATTTTTGACACACTAGTTCAGTGGGAGTTAACTAACTAGTTCTATTTTAGACTTTCTATTTTTACCATCACTATTATGTATGCATGCATTCCTAAGGAAAGCTAACTGCTTGATTTTTTTTCTTAATTATGGAATGTTTTTCCCTATATATGAGTGTATTCCACTCATTCATTGTATCATATTGATCATAATCTATGCATCAATCATCCTCTCATTGGAGTAGTGTGAATATATTTTCTCATTCTTCCATATTGAATCTCTCTTCCTTTCTTGATAAGCTTTGTTTGTACTTGCTTTAGCTAGATCTCCTGTGCAGATTTCCATAAAACACTGACATGGTATCAGATCTATGCTGCTTGAAGCAAGACAGAAAAGAAAAAGAATAAGGAAAATTGGGGTTTCGGTGAGCTAAATCTGTGGTTGTAACTTTCAGCAATTATTCCTCCCAAAATATTACGTTTTGGAGGAAATGACCCGCGATGAAAGTAAATCGGCAAATTTTGGAAGTGAGTTTTCAACTGTTTGGCGAGATTCTTTACTGTTTGCTCATAAAGTAAGCCGCAAGATAGACTCCTGAAACTGATACGAATCCATGGTCGTACCTTTCTACAGTGATTGCTCCAAAAAATATTAAGTTTTTGAGGAAATGAACCGCGTGAGAAGTAAATCGACCCATTTTGGAAGTGAATTTTCAACCATTTGGTGAGATTCCTCACTGTTTGCTTAGAAAGTAAGTCGCAATATCATCTCTTGAAATTGATATGAATTTTCACTTAAAGTGTCATTTCTGTCGTGATTTCTTAATTTTTCACTTGCAGATTGAGAGTAAATTTTTAGGGGTTCTTAGAAATAGTGGAAGAGATGGATATGAAAACTATTATACAGTCAAACTTTTTGGTAATCCTCACACCATACAATTATTTTGATTGGAATCCCAAGGCGGCATTCCAACTCAAAAGAAAAGGACTATATAATTTGACGATGGCGATAGAAACATAACCTACATCAGCGATTGAGAAGATGAGATGGGCGAACCGTAAGGATGAGGCCACATGACTACTTCTTGAGTTAATCTCCATTGATTTGTGGTTTCATGTTGCCACATGCAAGACTCCAAACGAGATCTGGACCACCTTGGAAGGAATCTTTGGAAAGCAGGATGAGATGCGAGGGCATATGTTTGAGGTAGAGTTGAATACCTTAGACCCTAAAAGTTTTGATAATATACAAGATTTTTTTACTAAATTTAAATCTTTTCTATTAAGCTTGGGTGAATGTGGTATTGATAAGTCTACACAAGAGAAACAACTTATTCTAACAATCTTGGCCAAGCTAGGACCAGAATACGATGTATATGTCTCCAATTTCCATTCTGGCAGGTGTCTTTTTGGAACAAATTGGAAAATGCCTACGTTGGCTCAGTTCATCGAGTCTCTTACATAAGAGAAGACAAAACTCATACAGATGGGCCTCATAAAAGATCCCAAAGAACTTGCATTCACCGTGCATGATGGAAAAGGGTCATCCAAAAAGAACGCGAAGGAGGGATATTCCAAACCCCTCAATGATTCTTCAGGTTCTAGAGACTCTTCAGATTCCAAGAAGAATAAGAAGAAGGGAAAGCAGTGCACTTACTGCAATGAACCAAATCATGAAGAATCCACATGCATGAAGAAACAGATCGATCTTATGGCACAGGCACTTCAACAGAACAGCCTTGGAAACTTCATTCCAGAGGGAGTCAAGAAGCAAAAGGAAGAAGATCCTACTCCTAATAAAGGTAATCATCATGCTCTGGTTGCAATTAATTCCTCATCTGATTCATGGATTATAGATTATGGTGCATCCCATCATATGGCAGCAAAAGAGGAAGTTTTCTCTTCTTTGAGTCCATGCTCAAGACCCCCTATTCTCATGGGGGATAATACTCCAGTAGCAGTAGCAGGAGAAGGGAGAGTGGAACTCCACAATAGCAGTTTTGAGAATGTTCTACATGTTCCAAATCTTTCTATGAATCTGCTCTCAGTTTATCAGATCACTTAGAAAGGTAAAAGGGTTGAATTTACATCAGATTTAGTTTCAGTAATTAACATGCATGACAATTCCATCATTGTGATTGGTGAGGTGGATCACAAGTCAAGGTTGTATAAATTCACTAAGTTTTCTGACGATGACTCATCTATTCTACTTACACATAAGGAGACTACTTTGCATGCACCTCTGCAACATGCATATACTCTTGTTCTTCCATCAGTTTCAGACATCAGAGATGATTCCATGCACTCAGATTCTATACATGGAAATAAGAAGGTAGTATATCCAGTTATGAATCCAACGTCGAAACTTCAGCAGATGCCCAAGAAGGCATAGACCACACTTCAGGCAACAAGCAACTTTGCAGGGAATTCATTGGATTTGAGGATGAATCAATCTCAGCATGAGGATCCTTCTCATGTACTTTCATCTTTAGAACCTGCGATGCCCATGCATTGCTATATGGTTCAATCTACTGATCCACAGAACTACAATAAGGTTGTGGGAAATCCATTATGGAAAGCAGCCATGCAGAAGGAGTATGACTCACTCCTACAGAACCAGACTTGGAATCTGGTTCCACATCCACCAGACATGAATATTTTCAAGTGCAGATGGGTCCACAGGATCAAGAGGTACAAGGCCCAACAGGTTTCCAAAGGACTTCATCAGATCCATAAATTTTTCTACAACTTCACAAATACTTTTAGTGAGCAAAAGTTTCAGACTTTGGGGGATCGTCTTGCAGTGAAGAACACAATTGTCTAACAACTTTTATTTTCTTCTTTTGATACATTGTCTTTTGAGTGGGGGTTTTGTTGCCACGTGGTTTTCCCTCTTTCCTCACTTTTATTCAGTGTTCATTAGTTGCATTGTACATGAGTACCTAAAATGGCTTGGTAGTCGGGACTCATGTTTTACTCCATAGTGATGTTCAGGGGGGGTGTTAGAGAAATTTCTATTTTCTACACACTAGTTCAGTGGGAGTTAACTGACTAGTTCTATTTCAGACTTTCTACTTTTACCATCACTATTATGCATGCATGCATTCTTAAGGAAAGCTAACTGCTTGATTTCTTTTCTTAATTATGGAATGCTTTGCCCTATATATGAGTGTATTTCACTCATTCATTGTATCATATTGATCATGATCTATGTATCAATCATCATCTCATTGGAGTAGTGTGAATATATTTTCTCATTATTTCATATTGAATCTCTCTTCCTTTCTTGATAAGATTTTTTTGTACTTGGTTTAGCTAGATCTCCTGTGCAGGTTTCCATGAAACACTGACAAGAGGAGGTGCATCTTGTTGTAGTTGAATCTCATGTTGTATCTCTCTCCTTGGAGGTAATCCTTGTGGTTCCTTAAAAACTTCATCATAGTTAGAAGCAATCTCAACTAATTCATATTTATGTTTAGGATCACACCCTTTGAAAGCTTTGAATTTATCATCGTCCTTAGATTTTACAATCACGAGTACAAAATTATTTCTTTCATTTACAAGCCTTTTCATTTGTCCTGTAGTAACAAGAGATAAGTTAGTCTTCACAGAATGGGCTCTTACAATATACTCAATCCCATATTTTGTAAGATGATACTTGTTCTTCTCGTTATAGAATATAGCTTTCATGTCATACAAATCAGGACTTCCCAAAACAATTCCACAAATATTAAGTGGTACGACATTTAAATATACCTCATCTATGAACTTAGAGGTGATTGCAAAACTAAGCTTACATTGTTTAGATACCTGCAACTTAGCATCTTCACATACCCTTCCTAAAGGATATGGTTTTGTATAAGGCTTAGTTTCAATTCCCAATGTCTTAAAAATTGATTCATAAATGAGATTATCTTGCGAACCACTATTAAAGAGTGTATCAATCTTTGTATCTTTTGAGATAACTCTAATATGGAATAACTCACTTATTTTCCTTTCATCATGCATAGTTTCATATTTTAAAGAATGAGTATTAGCGCTAGAACTAGAAGAAGAAGATGTACCTTGTATTCACATGGTTGTGATCTTGGTTTCGTCACCTAAATCCAATCCAAGGTCTTGTTTGATTGAAGTATTGGTCTTCTTATTACCCTTCTTATTTCTGAGCCTCTTTGTTATTAGTTTTGGATGGAGTTTCCAACACTTGGTCTCAACATGACCTTCCTTTTTTTCAATATGAACACAAAGGCTTCTCGTATTCTTTATTCATTGTGGTTGTTTGTTTCATTTTACCCTTTCATTTTTCTTTTCATTCAATTGGATGAATTGATTTATTTGAGAATATGTCCTTGAAAATATTTCCCCTTGACTCAATATGAGTGGCTTGGACACAAACTTCATCAAAATTAGTTGGATTAAACATAAGAATAATATGTCTCAAATAACTATGCAGCCCATTGATATACTTCAAAATGGTTTCTTGTGTATAAATACAAATCCCCAATGTCAATGTCCTCTTTCTAAACTCTTGAGTATAGTCTTGCATATTCTATCCTTTATTTTTCCTTAGATTTTGACAATCCATTATTGCTTGTTTCATATACCCTAAACGATAAAAAATGTCTTTAATGAAACCATGAATTCATACCAGGAAGATATCATTTTACCTTTCTTAAGAAGATCTTCTTGATTCTTACTCTCCCACCAGATCAATGTTGTGCCTCCCAATTGGAGAGTAGCTAGATGGAATTTTTCTTCTTCGTCCACAATTATTTGAACCCTACAATATACTTCAATTTTCTTGATCCAATGATCCAATTTCTCTACATTAAGCTCTCCATTATACATTTTCAAATCAAATTTCACATCTAATTTCAACATAGGAAAATTAGAATCATATTTCTCTGGTTGTTTTTTCTGTGGAATTAAAGAAGAAATTGAACTTAAAGGATAGGATGGAGTGTTAGGAAATAGAACACTTCCACGCTAAACCTAGCAGAAGAGAGGAAGAAATATTTAAGCTATAAATCAAATGACAAAGAAAAAACACAGTACATAGATATTTTACCCTGGAAACCCAAATGGGAAAACCAACATTCCTTGAGCATATTGCTCTCTTGTTGTCTTATTCATTTAGAATACAAGGTTACATGCATAACCTTGGTCCACACCTAAGACACAATCTATGTCATACCTTCTTGCTCCACACAAGGACAACCCTGTAGCCAATTTGGCTTACATATACATGACCAACAATGTAATACCCTTGTTTCCCCCATCTTGTAATTAGTCATTAAATTAGGATTTCCATGGTATGGCATGTGAAAAATGTAAATGCATTTTGTTTATATTGCCAATGACTAACTGTGGGGGTGAAGCCTTGAAGTACTAGACATGATATCACTAGAGGAAAGAAATGGGAAAATTATGGATAGGGTTCATTATGTCAATTGACCCAAATTTATCCTTGTTGAAATGATACGCCTCATCCTGACCCCAAGGAGAACTTAGAAAAGGACTGATGGTTGAACCATCAACGACCCCCATAAATGGAAGCATGGTCTGGTGGAGTAGACAGGAAACTGTCAGCCAGAAGTACCACAGAGTCCTACAAACCCAGACTGACCCAAGTTTCCTTCTGACAGAAGGAACAGGACAGGTCCATAAAATTCCCGAGGAGGAGAGAAGACATATGAAAGGGAGAGAGGATGTGAGGATCTCAAGCTATGAAGGGAAAATGAAATTTGGATAATATGCTATGGTTATTGGAGAGAAAGGAGAAGAGATCTCTGAGAACTCAAAGAATGTCGTGAACTGATCAGGAGACTACAAGCTTGATGCAGAGGAGGCATCTGATAAACCTCATAGAGATCGTGACAGAGAAGGAATCCCTGATAAACTATGAAAGTTCCCTATTGGTATCATGGTTTGGCACGGGGGTGGCTAGAGTACTAAGAGTGAATTACCCTGAGCCTATGGTTGGGTG
>ML781529.1:455445-466118 GCA_009831015.1 Picea engelmannii | reverse complement strand
GTGTGTGTGTGTGTGTGTGTGTGTGTGTGTGTATTGGATGCGATGATGAATGTCTGTGTTTATGGTTAAGTCCTTCAGTATTTGAACAGTTATTATAAATGCTCTTTGGCTTCTGTAAACTGTTATATTTATATGATCTTTGAGTTATCTCAGTTTAGCTGCTAGAGAGTCATGGGATGTGAATTTGTAGGAGATTCAGGGTAGGATTGAGTGAAATGCCTAAGTCCTATCGATCCTTTGAATTTGCCTTAGCAGGAATGTCAAGATCATCTTTGTGGGAGAAGGGTGCTTTCCCTTAAAACTATTCACCCATATGACCGAGGGTTCATGCCCATGTCCTTAACCCATTTGCTGCAAAAAGGGTTTGCGCTTAGCCCACAGTATTTTCCAAGAGACCCATGTGACCAGGGCCTAGGAACCCTACACTAGTCCAAAAGGGGCTAGATCTTTCGAATTTGGGACTTCGGAACTTGTGATTCCATAACCCTTGAAAATAGTCGAAGGTCGAAGTCGCGAATCGACAAGGGTCGTCAATCTAGGGATCCAATGTAGATCCCTCTCAGTCGTTAGATCAGACTTAGGGAAGGAAGCATTAAGTGCTTTGGAAAAGTCCTACTTCAGGAGAATAGGAGTGGTCTACCATCGAAAACTCTTGAATGACGGAGTCACGAAGTAAATCGAGACCATTGAAAATGGAGGGACACGTTTCCACAAATCAACATTTGTTCAGAGTTTCGGGTATTTTACGATATAGGGATGTGTGAGTTACCCCGAAGATCTGCAAGATAGATTAAATCGTGGACATAGATGCTAGGTACACATGTCGATAGATCTGGTGTGATCTGGAGGGAAATCCGAAAGATACACATGGACCATCGATCTTTGGATCCTTCAGGATCCCTCTCATCCATCGATCTAAGGAAACACCCTCAATGAACCAACCGATCGGGAACATGTCATGGAGTGACACATGGTCCTACTCATCCACTGTCAAAGGTTGTCCATTGAACTATAAATGTTGGATGAGTGGGTACGTGGAAAGCGATCCCATATTCCGGAGACTTCGTACTCTGGAGGAATACGACCAAGAGTCTTTGAAGTGTGAAAACCATCGAAGTTGCAAACGCCAAAATAAATCTTGGTCATTTGTAGGAAGAGCATGCGTGGAGCCAGATCCGAGAGTCCATAGACTTGGCTCTTCATGAGATTTGCGTCGAGAGGAGTCGATAAGCTTTGAATCCCAAAGCCTTGAATTAATGAGGACCTTGGATCTATGGATCCACATGGATAAATCCCAACTGTATTTTGTGGGTTTTATGTGGCTCACTGATGTCATCCTGGGTGACGTGGACCCACAACCAAGGTTCTACATGTCACCTAGAGTTGGTCGATTCAAAAACCCTTTATGACTATTAAATAATGACACATGTCACCCCCTAATGAGGACATGTGTCACCCCTTGACTCTCACCGTGTCTAAACTTCTGGTTCGCACCTGCTTGGCCAACATGGTTGGTGATGTGTCCATAAATCCACGAGTCTAGATGATTTCGAGAGTTTGGAAGATGTGGGGCATGGTAAAAATAGGAACTTCCAACGTAAATTGTTGAACGTCGATCGTCGAAGGGAAAAGGCTACGTGGTGAGATTTTAGAAGTTAGGGAGTTTTGGGCATAGTATGGTAA
Source organism: Picea engelmannii (assembly GCA_009831015.1). Lineage (NCBI taxonomy): Eukaryota > Viridiplantae > Streptophyta > Pinopsida > Pinales > Pinaceae > Picea > Picea engelmannii. The sequence continues at coordinate 464,435 of ML781529.1, read as the reverse complement.
AGGATGGTACAATGAATATCCCCGATCGTTGAAGGTCAAAGGTCAAAAGTCCAACGACAATCGTTGATAGTCGAAATGCCGAAAACATAGAATGAATACCGTCGATTGTCGACGACCAAACACCGAAGAGGGGACGTTCAACTTAAATCGCTAAACATCAATCTCTGAAGGGCTAAGGGAATGTGGCGATATTTAGAGACTTTGGAGATTAGGAAATAGGAGTGTTCAGCGCTGAACGCTGAAGACCCCAATTAAAAATACCTGGGTAACTTCGAGAGGCCATAACTTGCATACCAGAGTTCGGATTTTAGTGCGGCAGTGACCGTTGGAAATCTTGTGGCGAGATTAATCCAATGGAGATCCCAAAGTTAGGATTTGAGATAGTTAGGAAGAAGAAAAATTTGTTGCCCCATCCTGAGAAAGGTTATTTAGGGATCGATTGTGTTACAAATTGGTATCATAGAATGCCAACAACACTTGGCCTGCTTGGTCTCATGTGTGAGTCACATATAAATGTGATTATAGGACCTTAAGGGGTAGCACCCTATTTTACCCATTCCTAAGAGGATTAGTAAACCTATATTGAAGTGGGGAATGAAACCTTCTATTGTTGATAGATGTTTTGGAAATCTCCATTGTATGTTGCTAATGTTTCCAAATAAAGAAGATGACTTCACTATGCAATCGTAAGTGCTATTGTACAAACATAAGATTATGTTATCGAGGCTAAGATGAGATTGTTGTGAATATTACTTCCAAGCAAAAATCATTTGCATAAGTTCCTTGAGTAGAAGGATGTATATTTAAAATTTAGTTGGGATTTTACCCAACGACATTGAATCATGCTAGTTTGTGGCAGAGGAAGCCTACCATTTTATTTTCGGAAATGATAAGTCGATCATACAGGAGTGGGATTATGTTTATGGGTACTAATAGAAAGACTTGGATGTGAATGGATTGAAAGGATCTGTAGTATTAATAATTACTTCTTTAATGGAGGATTAAACCTGGTATATGTGTATAACCCCTCATGATCAGAGGAATGAGTCTAGTGACCATTCTCTGAAAAGGGAGAGCATGCGCAACTCTCGGGTTTCGAAGGGAATTGAGAAAACATATTTTTTTCTGGGTACATGAATTGTTGGGCAGGGTTTTTCTAATCAAGCTGGTAAATAGAGTTGTAGATATATAGAGTGATTGTGTGAGAAATCACAACAACCTCTCTTGCTTGGTGGATAGGAAACTAGTCTACCAGAATTCTTATGGGAGGAGGAGAGTGACCTCCGTCCCTGACTGTTGTTAAACAGAAGGAAGAATACTAGGTATAATGGTTAAGATTGATTATGACCTAAAGATACTCTAGAGTTATGAACTAGAATACTTAGTAAGTAACATAATTCGAAATTGTATGTGGGTTTTAAGGGAATAGTCCAAATGTTATTGTACATTACAAGTTATTATAAATAAGGTAAAATGGTTGATTAAATGTTGATCCTGAATGTGGTAAAGGAAGTGTTGGGGAACTTCTAGAAGCCCAGTGGGTCAAATTGATATCCAGAGGTGGATGATAGCCATATGGAAATAGCTTGGTATACTCAGATAGTTGTAAGAGGGAGTTTAGGAAAAGATTCCCTTGTAGAAATATGTTGACCAAAAATGGTTTGAGGCATGAAAGAGAATCTTGATAAGTTGTCTTGTTGCCTTGGGGAACTTTTGGATTTTCCCAAATAATATTTTTGGTTTGTTGAGTCATCTTATAACACGAAAGATAAGAAAACTTTATTATTGGTTGTTGTCATATGGAAAGAGAGACATAGCTATGATTATGTCTATTAAATTGGCCATGTGGATAGCATGATAATGATTGCAAGCTCCCAAATGAGAGGAAAGCTCAGTGTTGAGTATCTCTATGGAACTTGTCCTGACAATGGCAGTAAGATCCCTGGGACAAGGATCTGGAAGTTTGATGTGTCCACGTGCATGTATAACATGGAAAGGGTGCAAGAAATGATCTTGCATGATGTATGTTTGGGATAGGTGTGTATAGGATTGAGTGCATGGATTTAATGCATTGTGAAGCTTCTTCATAGGAAGCCCGATATTAATACAAACTAGGTATGAATGATATTAAATGTGCAAGTGACGCACATGTATGATGAAAGACTAAATGAGCAAGGATGCTATGTTTTCATGACAAAAGGAAACATGATTAAGCCTTTGAGGACTACATGAGAACAATTGTGAACAATCACAAGTTAAATGATTTATGATTATGCATGTGGTTAAGTGCATCATGGATGTAAGTTAGAAAAACAAGGAATATGTGTGGAAAAATAATTTCAATGCATAACAAAGATGCATGTTTATATTCCTTATGGAATATTTGGTAAACAACCGAAGCTAATTCAAGGTTGAGGCCATCACAAATAGAGAAGGATATGAAATAAGGAAGTTTCATGTTGAAGGAGTTCCCTGTGGAGGAACTGTGTGAAGACTCTATCAGAAGAAAAGAGTCACAACCTTAATGACTGCAAAGAATTGAGCAGTGGGCTACAAGCCTATTTATATAAGAATCTTGGATTACATTCTAAAACAAAATATATGAGTAGAAAACTAACCCACGAGGATAGACCATTCTGATAACCGGATGGTCATGTGCAACGTGCACAGGGTCATGGCTCATTATGAATAAAAGGTTTTCTATTAAATCATGTTGATGTATACTAAGAGTTAGGGTGATCCTAACCTAGGCTACTCAAGGAAAATAGCAGAAAGATCACAATAAGAAGTAGATTGCATAAGAAAAGGAGGAGAAAAGGAGGAACACTTTTCTCACCCTAAGGACTCGGGATTGTTTAATAGAATTGTAGGTCTTGTTGGATTACGGAGAGGAGGGTTGAATAAGTAATAGCGTAATTATAATCATTTTTCTTCAAATGTTATATCAATGTAGAATTATTATCCAATAATGAGCAGTAAGAAATAAACAATCACACACATACACAGTACACCAGTGTTTTACGTGGAAACCCAAATCGGGAGAAAACCACGGAATGATTTTTCTTATATGTCTTGAAGAATTACATTCATTGGAAGCACCAACTTCCTTTGTTTTCCAGCAACAACTCGAAGGAGGCTCCATCCCCTTAATTTCTCAGGCTACAACCTGAGGGAAGCTCCAACTCCCCAATTCTCTGGATACAACCAGAAGGAGCCTACAACCCCCTGTGTTCTTCGGCTACAACCAGAAGGTGGCTACAACCACCTGTCCTTGCCCCGTCCTGCCACCCTGAAGTAGAAGTAGAATGATGGAACCAATATCACACTATCACTGTGGGATATACCTTTGTAAACCTGTACCAATAAATCTGAACCATGCATCAACTTGTACCTCAACCTGTAATCAACCTGTACCATAAAAAAGTGCATCAACCATGCACCAACCTATAATCAACCTGTACCATAAACAATTGAATCCAACCATGTACCAAGTATGTACCAATCATGTGTGAACTACTCATCAACTATGACTCATCAATATGTACCAACATCATCAACTATACACCTCATGTATGTGCTAACTCATCAACTACTTGTCTCAACCATGTACTCGACATGTACCTCAACCAAAAGCCCTCATCAATTTCATCATCCAAATATGATTTGTAGCTCTGTAATAGACTTGTTGTATATGATCACATTCCTACAAACCTTCCTTAACTTTAACAACAAGAGACTCGCATTTTCATCAAACTTTTCTTTAGTCTCACATGCCTAGTTTTGGATTAGTCAACAACCCTAACTTGAAGTAATCATAACTTTGAACCTATAGTGTATAAAGATATGAAACTGATACACAATGTTCTTCAGTTTGTTTTATGAAATTCATCTGAGTGTCACTACTTGGAACCTCTCGAAAAAGGAGTTATAGCAAAAATGATATACCTTGTTGAATTCTGGATTATTCTAGAGAGACCTTGTAGAGCAGGCCTTGCATGAAATATTCATTGAATTGATATGAAACTGGTACAAAGAATACTAAAGACTGTACCCTAACCAACACATTTGGTCTCATAGAATTTGTATCCTTTATGAAGAAGTTATGACGTTTTTACCCGAAACACTTGTTTTTTACTAGTTTTAGGACTAGCCACAAACCCTATTTTCCATGGAGTGTAAATCCCAAAATATAACGACCCACAAGTTGAATTTTTTACCACATATACTTGGATATGTTTTCTCAATGGCATAAAAATTTCACATTCTAAATCATTATATAAAAACAATTATAGAAAAAATGGTGAGATGACCTATAAATAACATACCTTAGAAAGCAACATCAAAAGAATTTATCCTTCCTTGCATTTCAGCCTTCTTTTCTTCACCTTCCCTCAGAAATTCGGATTAGATATCCTTGGTTACCTCAGACATCTATAGATATTCAATATTCTCAAGTGTGATTAAAATGAGAGAGCCTTGCCTCTTATTTATACTCTCCAAGTAGCTTCCTTAAAAACATCTTCTAGGTCACTTGACCCACTTTCCTTATTTTAGGGTTAAACCACTTCTAATTTCTCCATTAAATTTATTATTGAAACAATTTATTTTTTATTCACTTTGAATTATAATACACTCATCACTTCACTTTATTATTTACCTTTTAAAATCTCTTAAACCACTTTGGCTACTTTGACCTTTTGGGGCTTCTAGATGACATATAAGGGTCCTCCAACTTCGTAAGGCCATAACTCTCAAACTGTGAGGAGTTATGTGACATTCCACATACCAAAAGAAATTGAATGTCATTTAATATATATTTAGAATAGTATTACCTTAAAATATAGCAAAAATCATACCATTATCCATCAAACAAACTTGGGCCCATTACCCAAACCTGGGTTCTCCAACTTCACATGGTCATAACTCTTTAACCGTGAGGAGTTATGTGACATTCTACATACCACCGGAAATGGAATGACAAGCACTATCGATATAGGATATTTTTCCTGACAAATTCACTATCCTTCATCTCATTATTCCACAATTAAGCATGGGTTCTCTTACTCCTCAAAGCGTCTTCCCGTGAGGGATTTCACCATAAGGGGACCACTTTGGAGTTCATCCATATTTACTTCTTATCAACCATGAAAAAAAAATAATGAGTCATATTTACATCAAACAATCTTGGGTCCATTACCCAAACCTTTGTGCTACAAGGCTTTCTTCAAGGCTTGACTTCAATGACAACCAACCTTAATCAACAATCTCCCCCTTTGGCATTGATGGCAACACTCTAATGCGATACTGAAATCATATCACTCATGCTCCCCCTGTAACCATGCCTCTATCCTCTGCATCTGATAAATATCTCCCCCTTTGTCATCAATGGAAAAGGTATATTTCCATCCGGGGCTACTCCCCCTGATTGAATTGTCCTCTTATGGTGCTTCCTCGTTTACATCTAAGACATATAAGATAAGCATTCAAAAAGCATTCAAAAATCATTCATTTTGGAGTATAAATAACTCCAAGTCTTTGGCGAAGATATTCAAAGGCTTCTCGTGGAAGTGGTTTTGTAAAGATGTCTTCCACTTATTCTTTGTGCCCACATACTCAACTCTGATGTTCTTTTCTGCAACCTGTTCCCATAGAAAGTGATACTTGATTGGAATGTGCTTCGTCTTGGAGTGCATCGCCGGGTTTTTTGAGATACTGATGGCACTTGTATTATCACAATATATTGGAATGGGCTCATCATACTCAACCTGTATAGCTATCAAAGTTTGTTTCATTCAAAGAACCTGTGTACAACATGTTTTTGTTGCAATATACTCTGCCTTGGCTATAGATAGAGATACTAATGATTGTTTCTTACTTATCCATGATACCAAACACTCACCTAAGTATAACATTGCTCCACTAGTGCTTCGTCGATCATCAATACAACCTGCCCAATCTGCATGTATGTAGCCAATAAGTGATAGATCTTTTCCTTTTGGATACCATAATCCAAATTCTTTTGTTCCTTTGAGATATCTGAATATCCTCTTTATTTCTAATACATTTGATTCATTTGGTGCTTCTTGAAATCGTGCCACCTATCCAACTATCTGCATTACATCTGGTCTGGATGTTGTCACATATAGTAGGCTTCCAATAATTGACCTATATTTCTTCTGAACTTTAGACTTTGAATCATCATCTTTGCTCAACTTACAACTGGTTTGCATGGGAGTGATAACTGGTTTGCAATTTTCCATTCCAAACCTCTTTAGGATTTCTCTGATATACTTGGTTTGAGAAATAAAAATTCCTTGGTTGCTTTGACGTATCTGAAGTCCCAGAAAGAAGGATAGTTATCGAAGTAACGGCATTTCAAATTCATTCTTCTTGTTTTTTGCAAATTTCTGGCTTAACCTGTCATCATCACTACTAAAAATAATATCATCAACATAAATTTCAATTAATAAAATATTACATTGACTTACCTTGATGTAGAGATTGTTTTTTGCACTTCATTTTCTGAACCCTGCCTACTGCAGATAATTATCCAGTCTGGAGTACCATGCTCTAGGAGCATGTTTTAGACCATACAAGGCCTTCTTTAATTTACACACATAGTTTGTGTTCTATGACAACTGAAATCCTTTTGGTTGTTCAATGTAAACTTCTTATTCAAGTTCCCCATTTAGAAAAGATGATTTTATGTCCATCTGATATACTTTAACATTTTTGGAGCATGCAGAAGCTAAAAGAAAACATATTTTTTCCATTCTAGAAACTGGGGCAAATGTCTCTTCAAAGTCGATTACTTCAATATGTGCATATCCTTTACATACCAATCTAGCTTTGTTCCTTGTAACCTGTCCATCTTCATTCAATTTATTCCTGAAATTCCATTTTGTGCCAATCACATTCTTATTCTTTGGTCTTAGAACCAATTCCCAAGTGTCATTTTTCTCTATTTGATCTAATTCTTCATCCATGGCCTTATTCCAAAATTCATCCTTGTTGGCTTCTTCAAAACAGTCTGGTTCAATTGTAGATAAGGGTGCTAGGTGTGTTTTTTCTGGTGAACGGATTTTTCTTCTAGTCTCAACTCCTGCATCTTTGTTTCCAATATTCTGATCTGAAGGATGATTCTTCTGTACTCATTTGTTAGGTGTCTTTGGAGATACTTGTTGAACTTTCTCTTCTTCTTCTGTCAGATTCTATTCATCTTCATCTTCCTCTTCTACTTATTTTTCATCTTCTTCTTCGAAAAGTTGTTCCATTGATTTGTTTTCTTCTTCCTTTGATCCTGGTCTGCCTGTTTCATCAATTTTTACGTTGATGTTTTCCACAACTTTGTTTAATCTTAGATTGTAACACTTATATTCTTTCCTTGTACTTAAGTAACCAACAAGTATTCCATTGTCCACACGAGATTCAAACTTTCTCATTCTGCCATCTTCTCTTTTGATGTAGCATTTGCTTCCAAAAACTCTGAAGTGCTTCACATTTGTTGGTCTTCCTTTACATAGATTGTAGGGAGTTTTATCAGTGTTGTTTCATAGCATTACTCAGTTTTGAATGTGAACTATTGTATGCACTTCCCGTGTCCAAAAAATATCTGTCAAATTTGAATCCATTATCATTGTTCGAGCCATTTCTTGTACTGTCTTGTTCTTTCTTTCAACAACTCCATTCTATTGAGGTGTCCTAGCGATGGAGAATTGTCTTTTTATTCCATGATTGCTGCAGTAATCCATAACTTCCTTTGAGATGAATTCTCCTCCATTATCTGATCTTAAGCATTTGATTCTTGAATCCATCTCATTTTCAACAATTTCCTTGTAGATCTTGACGTTTTCAAAATCTTCTGACTTGTTCTTGAGAAAGAAAACTAAAGTCATTCTTGTATAATCATCAACTAATAACATAACGTATCTCTCACCTTTTAAGCCTTTTGTTGTAGTTGGTCCAACTAGATCAATATTCACAATTTCCAGTGGTATTGTTGTTGAATATTCCTTTAATTTGAACCTGGTCTTTGTTTGTTTTCCTTGTTGGCAATGCTTGCATAAAGTGTTGGTTGGTTTTGTGATCTGGGGAATTTCTCTGACTTCTTCTCTTTTGCTGACTTTGACAAGGTTATCAAAATTCATGTGACCCATTCTTCTGTTCCATAGCCAACTTTCATCTTCCTTTCCTAGACAACACTTTTCATTTCCAATTTCGCTTAACACATATATGTTGCTTGAAGTTCTTGCAGCTGTAGCGACCAATTTCCCTGAACCTTTTTTTCTTATCTCACACTTTTGTGAATCGAAAGTAACTTTATGACCATGGTCACACATTTGAATCACACTTAAAAGATTATGTTTCATATCTTCTACTAGTAGAACATTTTCTGCCTTTTCATTCTTGTTCCCAATTCGAACTGTGCCTTTTCCAATGATTTTGGCTGAATCATCATTTTCGAATGAGATTGATTCATCTCTTTCCTTTAGTAATGTAAGAAACTTGTCTCTATCACCTGTCATGTGTTTTGAACATACACTGTCAGCACATCAACCACGTTTCTTCTGTTTATCTTTTAGAGCGACTGTGCATTCAACAATTCTATACTGATCTTTCTTTCTTATCCATGCTGTTTTCTGAGGTTCTTGTTTGTGACTTTGTTGAGGTTCTTTAGGAGGGACTGTCATTCTGCAATTTTTGGCCATGTGTCCAAAATTGTTACATTTGTAAAATTCCACTTCAGTGCTCAAAGATTCAAACCTGTTGTACCTTCTTTTCTCTGTTTCACTAGGTATTCTTGAATAACCCCTTTGGGTATGTCTCTCAAAGTAGTTATTGTTCCTGTTGTTAGCTCTGCAATTTACAACTTTATGTCCAAAATTATTACATGCATAACATAAACCAAAAAATATAGTTTGATACCTGGTAGTTGAAGATCTTCTGAAAGGAGGTTCTCTTATGAATCCTTCTTCTTCTTGAGGCCTGTC
>ML781529.1:429594-453919 GCA_009831015.1 Picea engelmannii | reverse complement strand
GTTTTACGTGGAAACCCAAATCGGGAGAAAACCACAGAATGTTTTTTCTTATATGTCTTGAAGAATTACATTCATTGGAAGCACCAACTTCCTTTGTTTTCCAGCTGCAACTGGAAGGAGGCTCCAACCACCTAGTTTCTCAGACTACAACCTAAGGGAAGCTCCAACTCCCCAATTCTTTGGCTACAACCAGAAGGAGGCTACAACCCCCTATGTTCTCCAGCTACAACCAGAAGGTGGCTACAACCACCTGTCATTGCCCCATCCTGCCACCCTGAAGTAGAATTAGAATGATGGAACCACTGTCACACTATCATTGTGAGAGATACAATTGTAAATCTGTACCAATAAATCTGAACCATGCATCAACCTGTAACTCAACCTGCAATCAACCTGTACCATAAAAAAGTGCATCAACCATGCACCAACCTGTACCAAACAACCTGTAATCAACCTGTACCATAAACAAGTGAAACCAACCATGTACCAAGTATGTACCAATCATGTGTCAACTACTCATCAACTATGACTCGTCAATATGTACCAACATCATCAACTATACACCTCATGTATGTGCCAACTCATCAACTACTTGTCTCAACCATGTACTCAACATGTACCTCAACCAAAAGCCCTCATCAATTTCATCATCCAAATATGATTTGTAGCTTTGTAATAGACCTTGTGTATATGATCAAATTCCTGCAAACCTTCCTTAACTTTAACAACAAGAGACTAGCATTTTCATCAAACGTTTCTTTAGTCTCACATGCCTAGTTTTGGATTAGTCAACAACCCTAACTTGAAGTAATCATAAATTTGAACCTATAGTGTATGAATATTTGAAACCAATACACAATGTTATTCAATGTGTTTTATGAAATTCTTCCAGGTGTCACTACTTGGAACCTCTCATAAAATGAGTTATAGCAAAAAAGACATACCTTGCTGAATTCTGGCTTATTCTAGAGAGAAACCTTGTAGAGCATTCCCCACATGAAATATTCATTGAATTGATATGAAACTATTACACAACATACTAAAGACTGTACCCTAACCAACCCATTTGGTCTCACTAAATTTGGATCTGTTATGAATAAGTTATGACGTTTTTACCCGAAACACTTGTTTTTGACTAGTTTCAGGACTAGCCACAAACCCTATTTTCCATGGAGTGTAACTCCAAAAATACAATGAACCACGAGCTAAACATCTTACCATAGATACTTGGGTATTTTTTCTCAATGCAATAGCAATTTAACGGTCTGAATCATTATATAAAAACACTTATAGTGAAAATGGTGAGATGACCTGTAAATAACATACCTTAGAAAGCACCATCAAAAGAATTTATCCTTCCTTGCATTTCGGCCTTCTTGTCTTCACCTTCCCTCATAAATTTGGCTTAGATATCCTTAGTTACCTCAGACACCTATAGATATTCAATATTCTCAAGTGTGATTAAAATGAGAGAGTCTTTCTTATTTATACTCTCCAAGTAGCTTCCTTAAAAACATCTTCTAGGTCACTTGGCCCACTTTCCTTATTTTAGGGTTAACTCACTTCTAATTTCTCCATTAAATTTATTATTAAAATAATTTATTTTGTATTCACTTAGAATTATAATACATTCATCACTTCACTTTATTATTTACCTTTTAAAATATCTTAAACCACTTTGACTACTTTGACCTTTTGGGGCTTTTAGATGACATATGAGGGTCCTCCAACTTCGTAAGGCCATAAATCTCAAACCGTGAGGAGTTATGTGACATTCCACATACCACCAGAAATGGAATGACATGTACTATCCATATAGAATAGTATTACCTTCAAATATAAAAAAAATCATACCGTTATCCATCAAACAAACTTGGGTCCATTACCCAAACCTGGGTTCTCCAACTTCACATGGTCATAACTCTCTAACCGTGAGGAGTTATGTGACGTTCTACATACCACCATAAATGGTATGACAAGAAAATTCCATCTAGTATAGTTTCCCTGACAAATTCACTGTCCTTCATCTCATTATTCCACAATTAAGCATGGGTTCTCTTACTCCACAAAGTGTCTTCCCGTGAGGGCTTTCACCATAAGGGGACCACTTTGGAGTTCATCCATATTTACTTATTATCAACCATGAAAAAACAATAATGATTCATAGTTACTTCAAACAATATTGGGTCCATACCCAAACCTTTGTGCTACAGGGCTTTCTTCAAGGCTTGACATCAATGACAACCAACCTTAATCAACAGGTCTTAGATGAGCAGCTATGAAGAAAAAGTACAGTTGGATAAAGGATAATAAGTAAGTAAGTTTGAATGAATAGGATTGGTTGAAGCCATATTAAACAAAGGAAGTAAGGCCTTGGAAAATAGCCCAGTTGGACTGAAAGTCCCAGGCTATGTAGAAGGAGTTGGAAAAGGGAAGAGCTCTTAACTCCTTTATTGTTGTATGTTATGTTTTCTCTAGGATGAGAAACGAGTGTGTTGGTGAAAGGTAAATTTTTGAAACCATAGCGATGATGGTTGTATGACTATAGAAACAATTGAGAATTGTTGTGTTGCACTCATGAAAACATTAAGAATAATGTAATGAAGTGCATAAAGATATACTAGGACATATCTGAAAATGTTTTATTGACTAAAATGTTATGATACATGCATTTTTATTTTACTTAACAACTAATATATATTCACGATGGATGACATGGGTAGAGAGGAATTGGATTTGATGAGAAAGAAATTTTCCAATGATGGACAACCTCAAGCAAAGGATAACTATGAGGAGGTTGTTGTTAAAATATTGTTGAAGGGACTTTAAAATTCCCCACAAAGCACCATTGATGAGGTAATATCTGAGAGGGTGCTAGCAGCCAAAGAAGGTATAAGAATTTTCATACCTATGCGGCATAAGGTATGAAGGGAATAGGTAGGAATACCTTCTGAAAAGATTTAATTATCCTAATGATATGCAAATAATTTTGAGTGGTTGTTGTATGCCATTCCTACCTAAGCAGGGTAAGATTCAGGAAGGATGAATCTGAACAATAAAGAGAGGAAGTCTATGCCAGTCAAGGACGAGTTAAAAATCCTTGAAAATGCACGAGTAAAGAGTACCATGGGTACAATGACCAATATAGGGAGATTAGGGAATAAGGATTCTCATAGTAGCACATTGCATGGAATTTCTTTGAGGAAATGTAGGTATGCATAAAGGGAAGACAAAAAAAATTTCATTCAGGAAGGAGGGCCTTCCAATATTTTAATTACATTGTATAGGTGTTAAAGAAGAGAGAAAATTGGGTGGCCATGAATTTTGGCACACTGGTTACTAATGAAGGAAGAATGCTTGGGTGCATTCAAGATAAACATTTAGTTTCAAGTGCACTGATTTGGGATCATGGTCAACCTGTAGCAAGAAGCATAGTCCTGTTATAAGAGTGAATGAGAAAGAATAAGCCATATGGTGAAGAGGTTGGTTAAAATCCAACACACCATAGCAGAGTGTTGGTCACCAAGTGTGGGGGCTTGAAAATAAATGCAAGGATGCATTGGGTATCAATGTGGCCATGAATATTGGCACATTGATTAAATCCATTTAATATTTGAATTGCATTTGGAAAATTTAGTATGTTGAAAGGATTCTTACAACAAAAAAATAATACTTTCCCTTTTTCTTTGTACCTTTGAATATATGAAAATGACTTGGACTGTTAGTATTCATCGTTTGAAAATATAATGTGCATGAAAACTAACAATTTGTTTATCTGAGGAATGTTGAAGTTACAGGAGGAAAAGAGGGTCTTGGATATGGTAGTGTTGTAATCCCATAAGGAAGACCAATTGTCTGCTGAGCTAAACTTCTATGCGAAGGAAAGTCCCATACTTGTGAATCTAGTTCCTATGTGGAACAGATCTGAAAATAAATGGGGAATGTGGAAATCTGTGGGTAATAGATTTGCAAGAAAATTTTGAATTTGAAATTGATGATAATTTATCATAATTTTGTATACTTGTGATACATGTGACATGAAAAAGATATTTCTAGGGAGGACAAATGAAGGCTTTCAAGATAGAAAACATGAAAAATGATATTGCTTGGGACAGGAGAACCCTGTGGTAAGCCCTAATCACCTAGAAGAGGTTGTGATGTGGAAACACAAGCTGGAGGGATGCCTCGGTAGAGAAATTCCTAGGAACACCTCGACTGTAAGGCTCAATGAAGTCTCTGAAATTCTTCTTGTGTGAAAAATCATTGGCAATGCAAGACGGATCACCTAAGGAACTGTATAGCATAGAAGGGGATGCCTGAGCCTAGGCCTAGAAGGTGAATGACCGCAAGGAAGAGGGGAGTTTGATAATTCTTATAAACTATTGATTTGGATCATGCACACAATGGGTATGTATAGGAAAGACAATGAGCCCATATAACTATATAGCCATGTGGATGCAAATACACAGACTACACAGATAATTGTTGTGCTAGATTATGAGAATTTTTCCTCTCGATTTTTTCACAACAGTAAAATGTTTACGCATGAAAGCTATGATTAATATGTGTGTTTTCCAAGGTTATTGAAGACAGGTGAAGAAGGCCAAGAGTCTAAAAAGGACCTGACCAAGATAGAGGGTCAAGAATTTTGAAGCAGCTGAATGAAAAAGGCATGAAAGGTGTTACTGAGAAAGAACATCAAGGATGGTGTTCCTTTTAAGGGGGGGGGGGATTGTAATACCCCTATTTCCCCATGATTGTAATTAATCATTAAATTAGGATTTCCATGCTATGTCATGTGAACAATGTAAATGCATTTTGTTTATTTTTCCAACGACTGACTTTGGGGGTGAAGCCTTGAAGTACTAGCCATGATATCACTAGAGGAAAGAAATGGGAAAATTATGGAGAGGGTTCATTATGTCAAATGACCCAAATTTCTCCTTGTTGAAATGATATGCCTCATCCTGACCCCAAGGAGAACTTAGAAAAGGACTAGTGGTTGAACCATCAACCACCCCCATGAATGGAAGCATGGTTTGACAGAGTAGACAGGAAATTGTTAGCCCGAAGTACTAGACAGTCCTATAGACCCATACTGACCCGAGTTTTCTTCTAACAGAAAGAACATGATAGTTCCATAACCTTACTGAGGAGGAGAGAAGACATATGAAAGGGAGAGAGAGTGTGAGGATCTCAAGCTATGAAGGGAAACTGAAAGTTGGATGAGTTGTTCTGGTTACTAGAGAGAAAGGAGAAGAGATCTCTGAGAACTCACAGAAGACCGCAGCTGAGAAGGAGACTGTGAGTTGATGTTGAGGAGGCATCTAATAAACCTCGTAGAGACCATGAAAGAGAAGGAATCCCTGAGAAACTGTGAAAGCTCCCTAGTGATATCATGGTTTGGCACGGGGGCGGCTAGAGTGCTAAGAGTGAATGCCTATGATCCTATGGTTGGGTGGAAAGGTGCACACCCACATACTTCAGTTCGTTGGCTATAATCTGAAATAGATAAGTATTATCATACTTTGTGTATATATATATTGGATGTGATGATGAATGTCTGTGGTTATGGTTAAGTCCTTTAGTATTTGAGCAGTTATTAGAAATTCTCTTTGGATTTTGTAAACTGTTATATTTATATGATCTTTGAGTTATCTCAATTTAGCTGCTAGAGAGTCATGGGATGTGAATCTGCAGGAGAGTCGCGGTGGGATTGACTGAAATGCCTAAGTCCTACCAATCCTTTGAATTCGCCTTTACAGGAATGTCAAGATAATCTCTGTGGGAGAAAGGAGTTTTCCCTTCAGACTATTCACCCATTTGACCGAGGGTTCATGCCCATGTCCTTAACTCCTTTTCTACAAAATGGATTTGCGCTTAGCCCACAATATTTTCCAAGAGACCCATGTGACCAAGGCCTAGGAACCCTGTGCTAGTCCAAAAGGGGCTATCTCTTTCGACTTCGAGACTTCAAAACTTATGATTCCATAACCCTCAAAAATAGTTGAAGGTAGAAGTCACGAATAGATGAGGGTCGTCGATCTAGGGATCCAGTGTAGATCCCTCTCAACCGTTAGATCGGAATTAGGGAGGGAATCATTAAGTGCTCCGAAGAAGTCCTACTTCAGGAGAATAGGAGTGGTCTACCACCGAAAACTCCTGAATGTCGGAGTCGCGGAGTAAATTGGGACCGTTGAAAATGGAGGGACATGCGTCCACAGATCAACGGTTCTCCGGAGTTTCAGGTATTATGCGATATAGGGATGCGCGAGTTACCCTGTAGCTCTACAAACCGGAGTAAATCCTAGTTGTAGATGCTAGGTACATGTGGAATTATATATGGCATGGTTTGAAGGGAAAGTGGGAAGACACATGTCGAGCACCTGAATGTCGAACTTCCAAAGTGACGTGGACCATCGATCTTCAGATCCTTCGTGATACCTCTCAGTCGTCGATCTAAAGAACCACCCTCGATTAACCAACCAATCGGGAACGCGTTGTGGAGATACACGTGGTCCTACTCTTCCACTGTCAAAGGTTGTTCATTGAACTAGGACTGTTGGACGACTGGGTACATGGAAATCGATTCTGTAGTCCGAAGAATTCATACACTAGAGGAACCTGACGAAGAATCTACTAAGTGTGAAAAATTATGAAGTCACAAACATTGAAATAATTATCAGTCATTGGTAAGAAGAGGATGCATGGTGCCAGATCCGAGAGTCTGGAGACTTGGCTCTTTGGGGGATTTGCATCGAGAGGAGTCGGTAAGCTTCGAAGCCTAGAGTCACGAAGTAATGAGGATCGTGGATATATGGATCCATGTGGATAAATCCCAACCGTATGTTGGGGGGTTGATGTGGCTCATTGATGTCATCCCAGGTGACATGGACCCACAAGCAATGTGCCACGTGTCACCCAGATTTGGCTGATTCATAGACCCTTTATGACTATTAAATCATGACACATGTCACCCCCTAATGAGGACACATTTCACCCCTTGACCCTCGTCACGTGTCAACTTTTGGTTCACGCCTACCTGACCAACATGGATGGTGACGTGTCTGAAACTTTGGGAGTCTAGATGGTTTTTGGAGTTCGAAATATGTGGGGAGTGGTACAAATAGGAACATCCAACATAAATCATCGAACGTCGATCGCCAAAGGGAAATGACTACATGGCGAGATTTCGGAAGGTTGGTAGTTTTGGGAATAGTATGGTAAAGGATGGTACAATGAATATTGTCAATCACTGAAGGAAGAAAGTCCAACGATGATCATCGATCGCCGAAATGCCGAAAACGTAGAACAAATACTGTCAATTGTCGACGACCGAACGCCAAAGAGGGGATGTTCAACATAAATCGTCGAACTCCGATCGTCGAAGGGATAAGGGCATGTGGCGATATTTCAGGACTTCATGGATTAGGAAATGGGAGTGTTTGGCATCGAACACCGAAAACCCCAATTAATAATTCCCAAGTAACTTCAGGAGGCCATAACTTACAGACCAGAGCTCATATTTTAGTGCAACAACAACCGTTGGAAATATCATGGCGAGTAGAATCAAATGGAGATACCAGAGTTAGGATTTGAGATAGTTAGGAAGAACAAAAATTTTATGCCCCATCCCTAGAAAGGGCATTTAGGGGTCTGTGTGTTCCAAACAAATTCTAAAATGATTTTTTCTAAAAGTTTTTTTTTTCTCAGCATTACAACACGTCTTATTTATAAGATTTACAATAGGAAAAACCATAAATAATGGCACCCAAAAATGGTTATAGATCCACACATATCATTGGATACAAATCTCGTGAATCTCAGGATTCTGTTACAGTCGTGTTGACGGGCAAATTTGACTTGCCGTCAACTAGAAGAATAGATCTAATCTGGGGTTGTCTAAATAACCCAAGCCGTTTGGTGTAACCTATCCTAATGGGTTTAATGGCTCCATTAGCCAACTAGGGTCCTAAAGATAGAAAAATGAAATAAACTAACTAAAGAAAAGATTCTAACAATCGACACAATAATTACAAATATTTATCTAAGAATGTGAATATACAAATTATTATGAACAGTTTATATACAGTTTACAAGGTTTGCATGAAATCTTGTGAAAATGATTGTTTGATAAATTTTCTGAATCAAATATGAACAACACTTTTTTTTTAAAAGATATTAAACAAATAAATACTAAATGAATATGATTGAAACAGTGACACAAAAACAGTCAAAGCTAATTAATGTAATCATTGTTTCATTCATGAACAACTGAAATCAATAATACACATAATAACATGTAGTTGATCAACAAAACTGGTATTATCTTTCTATGTTTTATGAGCTCCTTCCTGTATTGTTGTTAAGAGAAACCTATAACAGAACAATACTAGCACTTCCAAAATACATTCAAAGAAGTATTTGATATTGGAGTAAATTAATAACAACAGGAAGACAAATAATTAAAAATCATGTGATATTAAGATAAACAATATTTAAGAATGAAACAAAACTCAATTCCGAGTATTGATATTATCCATCATTTAACATTAGAAATAAATTCCACAATGGAATAATAATCAAATGATCGATTGATCGCAGAGAAGTGGAAGAGGACTTTGACCCAGGAGGAGACACTGATGAAGGATCCACAGAGTCTGGGAGCTCGCATGCAACTCCAGCCAAGAACCCAAGGGGCCGGAAACCAAATAAAAATAAAAGGGAAGAATTCTCTTACGCAGATATTTTGCAAGGCTCCCAGAAAACCCTTAAAGGTATGATGAATACAAGATCCAAGCAAGGCCAGGCCTCTAAAGGGGTCGTCCCCTCTAAAAGTAAATAATGCGGTACATCTCCTGGAACTGCAGAGGTCTAGGCAGTCCACAGAAAGTCGAAGCAATGAGAGACTTAGTAAGAATCAATAAGCCTGAGATCCTGTTAGTTCAGGAGACAAAAATGGAGGATGACTCTGCCCTCCATGCAGGAAATACATTTTGGAAAAAAAGCTCGGGGGAAGCTATCAGCTCCAGGGGGGCCTCAGGAGGTCTAGCCACCTTCTGGGATCCCTCCATATTTGAGCTTCTTTCTGTTCACAGTACCATGCACTGGATCTACACCAAACTCAGTCACAAAGTTTCGAGCCATCACATAAGTTTGTTCAACCTTTATGTTCCTATTTTATTAGCTGAAAAAAAAGATTAATGGGACTCAATTGAAGCGTTCCTCAGCCTCCACAGGCCTGAAAATTTAATCATTGCAGGGGATCTGAATGTCACCCTAGATGTAAATGAGAAAAAAGGGGGCTCCATTGTCCGAGATCCCTCTCGGGAATGGGTTGAAGACATCATCTTAGGATGGGATCTTGTTGACATAAAACCCTCCAATGGCAACTTTACCTGGACTAATAAAAGGCTAGGGCCAGGGCACATCGCGGCCCCCCTAGACGGGTTTCTGGTCCATTCCACCTTCCTCACCCTGGGGCTACTTGGCTCATCCAAAATCATTCCCAATTGTGTCTCCGACCATAAACCTATCCTCCTTGATCTCTCCGTTGACGAAAACCTGGGCCCCATCCCCTTTAGGTTTAGTCCCCTGTGGGTCCATCAAGATGGCTTTAGTCACATTGTCTCTAACTCTTGGAGTAAAATGGTTTCTGGAAACCCCTCCTTTATCTGGGAAGAAAATCTCAGACGACTAAAACATGATCTCAAGAACTGGGCCAAGCTTCATTCCTCCCGGTTTCTTGCAGGAAAGACGCTCAAGTTGCCTTGGAAAACCATCAAGCTGTCATGGATTCTGTTCCCATCATTGAAAGCATTTCTTAGACAGAAAGTAACCTCCAGAAAGCCTTTTACAAAGCTTGCAGAGCCGAAGAAGAGTGTTGGCGTCAAAAATCCAGAAGCCTTTGGTTAGCGAGTGGTGACAAAAACACCTCTTATTTTCACAAACAAGCTGAATCTAGAAAAAATTTCAAAACAATGAAAGAAATTTTCCATCAAGACAATCTGGTGAAAGATTTTGAAGGCATTAAATAGGCTGCCTTTTCCCACTTCCAAGACCTTTATACAGCTCCTCCTGCTGAACCCTTAGTCCCTTATGCCTACCCCTTCTCGCTAATTCCCAAAGTGATTCAAGCCTCTGATAATGATGCTCTTGCAAACCCTCTTACAATGAAAGAACTCAAATCTGCTCTGTCCTATATGAATCCGGACAGTGCCCCTGGCCCAGATGGATTCACAGCCAGATTTTATTCTAATTGCTGGGATATAATCAAATATGATCTTCTCCGGATGGTAAGGAATTCTCAAAGCCACCACAAGTTGGGAGGGAGCACAAACTCCCCTTTCTTGGCCTTGATCCCGAAGGAGCAAGGGGCCTCTAATTTCTCCAGGTTCAGACCCATCTCCCTCTGCAACACAGGATACAAGATGGTTACCAAGATTATAGCCAATAGGCTCAAAAAAATTCTGCCGAGGATCATTCCCGAAAATCAAGGAGGTTTCATAAAGGGAAGGAAAATTCTAGACAATGTCATTCTTGTTCAAGAAGCCATCCATTCTAGCGTCCACCGAAATGAGAAAGGAATGGTTGTGAAACTAGATCTTGCCAATGCATTTGACCGAGTAAGACATGACTATCTCTTCATGGTGATGGAGAATTTTGGGTTTTCCCCTGAGATCATTGGCTGGATTAAAGGATGCATTTGCTCCCCTTGGATAGCTCCTTTGGTCAATGGGAGATCGAAAAACTTTTTCCAGGCCTCAAGAGGGCTGCATCAGGGATGTCCCTTGTCTCTGCTTCTCTATGCCATTCAGGCCTCTGTGCTCAGCTTCCAGCTAAACAACTATCAGCAAGATCTTTCCCTCTCTGGTCTCCGCATGGCTCCAAATCTAAAGGCCATTAATCATGCCCAATTTGTAGATGACACTCTGCTGTTGGGAGGCGCCGGAATCCATTATGCAAGGAGCTTCAAGAAGGAGCTTGAAATCTACAATCAGGTCTCAGGAAGTAAGATCAACCTGCAAAAAAGAAAAATTTATTGCTGGAACTGTCCTGGAATAGAAATTGGAAGAATCTCCATAGTTCTGGAAATGGAATGCTTGCAGAATTGGGACTCTTTCACCTACCTGGCTGTCCCGATCTTTAAATCTGCCATCAACTCAGCGAACTGGAACCCCATCATTGACAAGTTAAAAGCAAAGATTCAGAAGTGGGGGGCCGACTGGCTTACCCTAGCAGGAAAACTAGTATTGCTGAAATCTGTTCTTTACAGTATTCCTATTTATCAATCTTCTATTCTTCTGGCCCCCATTACAGTCATCGGTAAGATTGAAAGTCTCGTCAAAAAATTTATGTGGGAAAGAGGGAAAGGAAACCTGAAAAATTTACATCTGGTCA
Organism: Picea engelmannii; assembly: GCA_009831015.1. Lineage (NCBI taxonomy): Eukaryota > Viridiplantae > Streptophyta > Pinopsida > Pinales > Pinaceae > Picea > Picea engelmannii. The sequence continues at coordinate 442,519 of ML781529.1, read as the reverse complement.
ATTGGGACAAAATCCAAAGACCTTACAGAGAAGGAGGCCTCCAAGTTAGAAGTATTCATGCTCAGAATTTAGATATGGGATCCAAACTCCTTTGGCAACTGGTGTCTGGAAGATCTAGCTGGAGCAAGAAGGTTTTGTGGAAAAAATACTTCACAGGGCAGAGACAGTGGTGCTTAGATAAAAATCCTCCCAATAAAAAAGGATCCCCTATCTTTAAACTCTGTCTCAAAGCACTGGAACACTTCAGATCTTTATTGTACTGGATCCCTGGTAATGGGAAAAGAATCAAAGTGTGGGAAGACTCAATCCTTGGGGAAGAGCCTTTGGGGCAAAATCTTGGAATAAAGAATATAAAACAGTGGCTTCAGGAGCAGCATGTCTTCACCCTATGGGGCCTCTTTGCCTGGGATAATGAAAACAACTAGATTGATTGGAATTTAGGCATCCATCCCTCCAGGCATGAAGAGGAGGCAAAGCTTCTGTCCAAGCTACTGCAGGGCAAAGCCCCACTGAACCAAGCTACCAGGGACAAGAGAGGTTGGGGTACAAAATCTGGAAGTTTCACTATTGCTGAAGGCTATCAATCTTTAATGGCAGTCCCTCATGTTGCCCCAAATCCTATCCACTAGAAGTTCATCTGGTCCACTTTGTCCATCCTGAAAGTTGACCTTTTCTGCTGGAATATAGTGCACAGAAGTATCCTCACTACCAAGAATTTAAGAAAAAGAGCCCTGGAAGGCCCCTCAAGATGTTCCCTGTGTAAGAATTATGAAGAAAACATTGACCACTTACTGCTTTCCTGTCCTTTCTCAAGAGAGGTATGGCAAGAAGTCCTTCCCAAGGATACTCCCAGCTTTGATCTACCCACTATAACTGTTGATATCCTTTCCAATTGGGATGACTCCTCTCCCTTCCGTCTTGTCAAAAAAGACCTGCTCAAAACAGTTTGGATGTTGCTTCCTAAGTTTGTTTTCTGGAAACTGTGGCTTGAAAGGAACAATCACCTTTTCAGAAGTGTGGAGAGCCCTCCCTCAAAGGTGGCAATGAAAGCCAAAGTTCTCCTTGGAGAGACCCTGGATTACAAACCTGCTCTTTGGAACGCTCAGCCGCTAGATGATAGGGAAACTACATGGATTACAGCTCTAACCACAAGTGCTCAAGCACCTCCCTCTGCTAGGTCTCCAACTCTAGCTGTATGGGAAATCCGAATGAACGAAGAGGACTTTCTAAAATGGAGAATCGTGCAGGAGGCTCACTGTTTTTTTTTTATGGCGCCTCTAAGGGCAATCCAGGTCCATCGGGTGGAGGAGGAGTGATCCTCGCACCCTCAGGCTCCACTCGATCCACCTTTACCTGGGGGCTGGGAGTTCAATCTAATAACTCTGCTGAGTTTTTTGCCTTGTGACAGGGGCTCCGGCAAGCACTCAGTCTAAACATTCAAGCTATCCCAGTCTTTGGGGATTCTAAACTGGTGGTGCAGGTCATGCGCACGAAGTCTAGACAATCCAGCCTCCAAATGAATCAGATCTACCAGAAAATAATGATCTTAGCTGGAAAGTTTCAAACCATAAGATTCTTCCATGTTCTTCGACATCTTAACAAGCAAGTTGATCACGAGGCCAACTATGCTATGCTCCTGAGCAGGAGCACCATCTCTGTCAATGGGATCGCCTCCAACTGTAACATCCCGTGACTTTGACAGGATTGAACTCGGTCTATGTTACCTCTGCACTCAGTGTAACACCGATATTTGTGAAACTCGTGAAACTCGTGTCCCATGCGTACATATTGGGGCTCTTTTAAGCCAATTTATTAGTTCTTCTTCTCAGGCGAGTTACCTCGATCTTCTTGGCTGTGCTCCCACGGCTCTGATCACTTTGACAAGCGCTGGGAAAGCTCCTCAAAAGGAATGGAATCCGTCTACAATGTTCTATGTTCATTGGACTCTGCCACTCATGATAGAGCATTATTTCTTGTTCAAGGAATCTTCCAGTGTAGCACAACCCCCGGAAGCTGATTTTCCGGCCTATATTTAATCTATCCACCAGTTACGGTAAAAAAAAAACATATAACATTTAAGAGTATAAAAATACCATATGATGAGAAGCTAAAGCTAAAATCAAACATACTAACATTCTCATAATACAATAGTAATGAAAGAACGAAATGGAATTAGCATCACAGAGGTGTAAAGCCAAAGATGAATTGCTTTCCCATATTCTTTCTCAAAATCACATGCCCGTATTGTAGTCCTGGAAGAATTTTTAAGATAATAGACTCTTAAAGATTGAAAAAATTAATACATAAATGATAACAATTAACCATGTATTGATAAAATGGACTAAAGCTAATTTAAATCAATGCATAATCAATTATTCAAAGAATATGAAGATATTATAATGAAAATAAAACAATTTTACTCACAGGACAAAAGCCATTAAGCAACCTAGAATTTCATATTCTTCTTTGAAAATACTCGTCCATTCTCCCAATGATTCCAACCATCCGTTACTCCATTTGAAAAGAAGAAAAGTTTACAAAATAAATAATATACAAAATAGAAAGGATTAAAATCCTCCTCTCCAATTCTTGGATCATTTGGCTCTGATCTTTCTCATATATTTATACAATGAATGAACAGTCTGGGCGTCACTATTAATTTTCGTCACCTGAAATTTGTCTCGTAAAGAGACATCAATATCTCTCAAATCGTGCATTTTTTGGGGAAAATTTCCACGTGGAAGGTAAATGGGTCCATTTGGGTTCTGGGTTTTCAACCGTTTCTACAAATTCCTCACGGTTTGGCTGCAATCAGTCCTGCAAAATCGTCTATTTGATCTTGACGCCTTTCCAAATTTTATCTGTTGTTGCTCATAAAATTATTTGTAGCAATCCAATATTATTTTTAGATCAATAATCTTGAACGTATTTGGATAATAAAATCAAGCCATGATTAGATTTGTATCAAATATTTGATAATAGAAACCTCTAAAACAAAAAGAAACCTAAATTAATAACCTAAAAATTGTGAATAAAACAAAATCTAGAACAATAAAATAAAAAATGAATTGAAACTAACTATAAGTTCTAAACAAACATTGTTTATAATTTCTTTTCAAATATGATCTTAAAATTCTAGAAGCTTCAAGTTAACAGAGAAGAGAAAAATATTAATTTTGGTTTCTTACAAAATCAAACAAATCATAGATGATTATTTTTTATATATAATTATTATTTTTATTTTGAAATGAGATGCAAAATGAAAAAAAGAATTTAATTCATTACTATCACCAAATGATTTTATGAAAATGAGAAATCAACCAATATATTATTTGATGAAGTATTGAACCCATTATTCAAAATAGTCAAACTTGCTAATGAGCAAAAGAAAGAATACATAATCATAATTTAAATGAAAGTAAACAATTGATAAAAATTAACGTTTTTGTTTAAATTGAGATTTTTATACTCGTTTCTAAATTTTGACATATACTCTTGTAATGAATGTCTCATACAATAGTGAATGTATTAAGTTTATCTCAAAGCAAGCCAATGTATCGAACTATTTGAAAAGGTTGATTCTGTAGCTCATTATAATTATCAAGATTCTAATGGGGCCCCTTTAAATTTTGTAAAAATTTAGGGGGAGTTGTTGGGGCCCAACAAGTCGACTACCAATTTGGATTACTAGTCGACTACCAGTCGACCTTCATTCAGTATTTTTCCACTCGGTCGTCTGTCGACCTCTTATCGGTTGACCTCTTCGACATGTTTTCAATTACTTTGAATTTGATTTTTCCCAGTCAATCCACCTCGACCTTTGACTTTCACTACAAATAATATACCAACCCAACATGGAGATGGAGGAGTTTTATGAGGGTCACTACCACCTCCTTCTATTTTACCTTGGCTTGGGCCTTCTTCATTATTCTTCCATTACTTATATAAATATTCCCCCATGGTTTTCATCTCAAAAAAGGCTTGCTAAAACATTGCTTTAGATTAAGAGGGGTTTTCTTCCTTTGGAGATTCGATTATTTTTCTTTGGAATGCATGTCTTAAACCAATATTAGGATTTTACTCTTCAAGAAAACCTTATCCCTACTTGAGCTTAGACCTAGTTAACATTCAACACCAACACTTGTGAAAACCCAAATCAACATATGATTGATCAACAAATCTGATACCAAACTTGATCTGAAATTAGTTCTAAATGATTCGTTTTAAATAAACCACTAATTCAGATTCGTATAACTAACTCCTCAATTTCCCATAGGAAAACATGAGTGAGGATACTCTTACGATGGGTTCTTTGAAAGAATTATAATTTTATTTCTTGATTTTTCTTGTCTTTTTTACTCTTCTTTTTAAGTTAACTATTTACTTTTTTGTAGATTATATTTTTGAATAGATTTAAAACTTCACCAATCCCTTTATTTTCTTGTCATTGAGAAATATAGTAATTAGTGTTGGATATTGCATTTAACTCTTTTAAAGTTAGCACCTCATTCAATTATAGCAATGCATTTCTTATCTATATTGCATGTAAATCATACTATAGATTGTTACTATTGATTAGTTGTAGCTAAATATTGTTGGGAGGGACCTATGGATGAGGTTTTAGTATAACTTATAAAATCACATAAATACACTAATTTATCCCGAATAATTTTAATGTTATCTTAAAGAAATAATATCTTTGTATAAGTATTCTTATCTCCTAGAAACATTTAGTACCCTAACCCTAGAGGTAAGTCATGATACCTAATGTCAATGCCTTCTCTTGATGTTCTTGATTTAGTGTAGTAGCTTTCCAAATATAAAGCAAGTTAATGTTTTCTTGTGAAATGGAAGAAATAAACACAATCGTTGAACTAGAATTAACTCATCAACTATATAACTTGGACCTATTATAACCTAGTCAAATAAATCTTGTTTGATATATGCTACCAAAAACAAATTTAATGAAAGAAGTTTCTTTTAAGCCAAGAAGAATGTTATAGCCATAAAATGGAATACTTAGAATTATTGAATATTTCTTCATAGTGGAATCATTCTTGCAAATAAAAAAATGCTCATATGCAATAGAAACATTTTTTTACCTTTCCTTACCCTAAAAAATTAGAATAAAATAACCAACCCTCTTATAACCTAACCTTGATTACATTATTGAAGAAATCCCAAGGAACTAATACCATAAATTAAAACTAGATATGTATTCATAAAAAAAAGGGGTTTGTTTGTGGATCGAGCCTAATCCTCCATTTCTAAGAGAACCAAATAAAAAGTAAACCCTAAATCTAACTAAGAAACCATTAACTAGGACAATAAGTATATATAAACATGTATCAATTTTAATTAGTTCTAAAAGAAAAATCTATAAAATATTTATTTGTAATGGTCCTAATACATAATGCTTAAATGCCAATATTTCCATAGACCTCCTAGGGTAGCAATCATTTGTCTTTTTCAAACTAACCAGTGTAAAAATTGTTGGAATATTCACTAATACTAAAAGGGGGGGTGAATCAGTATTGACCACGTTTTACCATTTCTTAATCAAACATGTGAAAATTAAATTTATCAACAATATAGCATTTTCATTCAATATATCATAAGTAGTATCAATCAACAATATATCACATCATACACAGTGCACAAGATATTTTTACACGGAAACCCAAATGGGAGAAAACCAAAGAATACTTTATTATATTTCAGAAGATTACATTCATAGGAAGCACCAACTTCCAAATTCTCCAGCACCAACTGGAAGGAGGATCCGACCCCCTATTTACAGTATACAACCGGAAGGAAGATGCAACTCCCTGAATTCTGTGACTCCAACTGGAAGGAGGCTACGACCCCTTGATTTACAGGCTCCACCTGAAGGAAGCTCCAACTCCCTGTATTCTCCAACTCCAACCAAAAGGAGGCTACAACCCCCTTTCCTTGCCCCATCCTACCTCCCTAAAATATAAATGTAGACTCAACCTATCACTACCACTATCACTGTTACTCTCACTATCATTGTCATTGTATATGTCACTGCCACTATCTATGTCACTGTCACTGATAATGATACACCATCATCATCAACCAGATCCACTCACATAGATCACACATCAAAATATATTCCTGACATCAAGTTACCAAAGCATGTACCATATCCTCCATAAACCATGTACCAAAATATGTACCTCAAACATACACCATAACATTCAAAACCATATACCAAGTATATGCCTCAAACATGAGCCAACATCACAAAGATGTTCCTCTAACAATGAACCATAACATCCATAAACCAAGTACCAAGGATATGTCTCAAGAATGTATCAATATCACCAATTCATGAACATCAACCATATGCAACCATGTACAAAATACCTCCAAGATATGCCTTAATAATGTGTCAAACCCTCCATGATACAAGCCTAAAAAAAAAACATAAAAACATACCTTTACTCATGATGGAAACCTAGTGAATATCATCACAAACCAACCAACCAACCTGGTGCATATCATCTTCAACAAACACAAGATAGCATATTTCTTCAAATTTCCTTCAACCTCGCTAGACAGAGGCCAGACATCTCGCAAGGCCTTGTGTGATGAGTGTTGTACAACCCACAGGGGTGCCTCATGGGATACCTGTATCCTAACCCATGGGGGTCAGCTAAATTAGGGTTTTCAGAAACCCTTTGGTATTTTCAACTCTGAGACTTCCACACTCCTTCGCTTTCTCAAATTCACTTCCTCATATTTGCTATGAAAAAATCACTTGAGAGATAGATATTCAATAAACTTGTGTATATAAATGAGAGGCTCGTTGAAGTGTATTTATACTTTTCAAGTGACTTCTTTCCTTAACTTTAGGGTCGACCTGTACTTTCTTGTTATAACTATTTTACCCTTTAATTAATGACTTGTAACTTATTGTTGCAATCATTTAGAGGCTTCTTAACCATTCTTATTGGCTTTCAACTTAATGAGGGAATAAATCCTCAACCATGAGGAACCACGTGGCGTACCACCTACGGTTGGAAATGGAATGATGAGGAATATCCATCTATGAGTGTGTTACATGCATTTGCACTATCCTTCATCCTCTTTTTCCTCAAACAAATTCAAGCTTCATGACCACACCTCTAGGGATTTTGGACTTCTCCATGGGTTAACATCAATGAAAACCAACTTATCAATAATCTCCCCTTTTGGAATTTATGGAAACACTCATAATCCAATATTCATACTCCCCCTATGACAATCGCTCCTCATATTTTTCTCCCAATGTTTCTCTCCCCCTTTGACATCAATGGAAAAGGGCATCTCCCCTTCAGACTTCTCCCCTTGTCTTCATGCTTATGATCTTTCTCTCCCGATCTTTCTTTTCATCCCCCTTTGACATCATGGGGAAAAGGGTAACTCCCCCTGTTAGTATGCCTCCCCTTTTCTTCATGCTTCTGATATTTCTTTCTTGATCTCTTTCTTTGACGATTTCTCTCCCCTTGACTTCTTTACAATATGTCATGTAGATCAATGTGGGGCTTCTTGTACTTTCTTCATTTCCTCTCTTTCGGTTCTTCTTGTCCAGTGGTTCTTCCTCTTGTAATTCACTGCATATATAAAAAACATTAAAATTTATTTCACTTCAAATATTTATGTCTTGTCATGTTTACTTCTTAGACATCAATGACCACATCATTCAACAATTTCCCTCTAACAATATAGCTTATGTTTATGGTTTCTCTTCCCCTATCTTGTTGTGCCTTTCACTTCTAGTCTTCATGTGACTAATTGATTCCAACTGTCAATATGCTTTCATCCATTGTTATGCATCTTCTCTAACTCTTGTCTTTTTTGCCTACCAAGTGTCTCATGAATTCATCTTTGTCCATATTTCATAAAACTATCCATGACTCTACTACTCAACTACACACAATGTTGACCCATCTACTGCAATTGATTATAACATATTCCTTCTCTTCAAACTGAATCAAATATTTCCATTGGTCTGCTCTATCTTCAATAGATCCTTGATTTTGTATGTCACTACTTAAAATCATGAACCTCTTCCTGAAAAGTGATACCTGCATCGGAATGTGTTTTAAAAGTTAATCCTCAAATAATCAAACTCTCACAAGAATTTTTTCACTTCTTTCACCAAACCACTCTAAAACTGCCTTCCCAAAATCTGAAAACACTTCAAATTGCTCGAAAGATAGTTCTCTGATATGTAGAGATGCTTCTTAGACTCCCCCTCTTCAATATTCATATTTATTGGGATTATCCAAGACAAATGGCTCAGAAAGGTGGAGGAAGTTTCCCTGATGCAGAGCAATATTCCTCTCATCCTGTGGATTCATCAACTTCCTGAATTCTGACATCTTCCTCTTTGCCTGTAGATTCATCATGATCTCGTACTACTACAAATATTGTGAGTACGATCTCTGAGACATGTTCATTCACCTTCTCGTCTTGTATTTATTTTATTCTCCAAGACTTCTTGTATATGTAAGTTTTAAACTCATGAAGTTAAGAAATGCATACAGATTCTTAAGAAACACATAAATTAATCAATGGCTCATACACACAATACACAAAGATTTATGCTGGAAACCCTTAACCGGGAGAAAACTAGTCTTCCTTGGTGCCGCACCTTTCAACTCTTCATTGTATTAATTTCACCATTCAAAATACAATATATATACAATATTTTAGGTATTTTGTAGCTACCAAAACCCTAATCCCTTAATCTGGGAGTAATTTAGAAAACCGTTAAAAATAGCAAAATCCGCTAAAATAGCAAAAACCACCCAAAAAAATTTTTTGGGCGTTTCCCAAAGCCGAACATTGTGCATAACCAGAGGGGCCAAACCTGCCCCACCGTGACCCCCCCAGGAAATATCCTAGCGCAAATGACACAAAGAGCGAAGGAATTTGGGATCGTCAAACACATTTTTTGAATCTGACGCACCCACACACACACATGCAAAGAATATAACACATACCCAACATTCCCCCACTTGTTTTTTTCTTTGCATACATGTGTTCACATGATTACATTGTCAATAATACAGGGCAACAATGCCCATTATTACTCTACACCAAGAGAACTTCTCCGTGCTCACAGACTTTTTCAATGAATCTTTGATCTGAACCCGGGGGGTGATTAGTTTCCAATAATTGTTTGATCCTGTCACTCCTCCAAAGGGTCAGTTATAGATAATTTTACTTAAACGGATTGCAATTAAAGTTATAGTTGAAGTCTTTATAGGCTTGAATCCAAAGTGAATAAAAACCTCTTAAGCTTCCTTATGTGTTATATGTCATGCTTGCATTTAATATTCTATGTGCGGAAATTCATGCAAAAGAAATATAAGAACATAATACACATAATAGATATGACACTTCCCTTGATAACGAATTTCACCCGATGTGGGCTACATCTTCGGGTCTCTCTCTAAATCTTGACCGATTTATTCTCCTTGTTGTAATGATGCCTCTCCTTTACAAGTTGTAAGGTCAAAGTCCCTTTTTGGTGATGACAACAAGAGATCGTAATGTGATCAACAATGTTTACAAGCTTCAAAAGTTCTCATTCTCATGAGGCATCCATGATGCTGATATGGACATGATCTAAAAATAGAAGGCTGACTTGTTATGCTATGCAAGCACCCTCTACTTCATTAAAATAAACTTTATAGGACCTTGCTCCATGTGTTAAAATATGCAAGATAGATTATGTGTTAAGTTTATGCTTCATTCTTTAAATGTTCGTGTGTGAGAAAATGTTCTTTTAAATGGTTAAATATGTGCTTTAAATAAAATCACAGCAACATAACTTGTAGCAAATAAACCATCAAACTCACAACAATAACAACATGATAAAGGAGTTCACCCCTCTCCGGGCTACATCTCCTTGAGCCTCCATCAATGGACTTGGCTCTCTGGGATTAATTTGTCAAAGATTCTTTTACAAGATGATGTTCAACTCCAATGGAAAAACAAATTGTACCATTGGAATCAGAATACATAAAAACCCCAAAAATGACTAATAAAACTTTGAAAACGGATCATGGCTCATCCAGGCATGACCTCTTCTACATGTGGCCTTACGCTTCCCTGAGCTTCTCTATGGAAAAAACACCTATAAAAGTCATCAAAAGCCTCTGAAACCTATCTCAATGTGTTCATAGGATAACAATTAGCCAAAAATGACTATTCAGTCACAGAAAACAAACTTGGATTCACCAAAACATGACCTCAATCAATGAGGGATTCAAGCTCCCTGGAGCTTCCTAAAACTTCAATGGTTAAAAACCTGCAAAAGAAGTCTTCAAATGGATTTGGAAATAGTGCCAATGGATTCAGAATGTCCAAAAACCCCTAGCTGGGCTTTTACGACACCTCATTCGGCCAAAAAATGAAGAAGATAGGCCTCCTGCCATTCTCTTCCTTCAAGCTTGTTGTCTCTGGTTCACCAAAACGCACCTCCTGAACGTTCAAACAAGAACACGCTCCAAAACGCGTGCTTAAACCCAACACTGAGCGCAACCGCATAACGGTGAAAACTGTAGGACGGTTATGGGCGCGCCTAGCCCCTAACCGTCAAACTCGTGGGCACATGGGTCTTCCATAAGACCGCACGCATAAACAAAAGGGCTAACCGTTTATATTGGCGAATAAAACAGTGACAAGTGGTGGGTCATTTGAAACCGTGTAAACCAAATCCCAAACTCCCGCGCACATGAATAGACATGGTCATATGTAATACACATAAAATCGGGGCTAGAATTCGTTTAAAAATATGCGTGTGCGTTCCGTGTATATGGGCAACAGTCATATGGTATTCGCAATACAACCGTGGGCTTGGGCTAAGCCCCAGCCTGACCCCATGCCAACCATACAATAATGTAAACTTAAATATAGTTTGAACCATTTATATAATAAGTCAAATAGTGTGGTGTGTTGGCAGGGCGGAATTTGTAAACACTTTTCATTGTGGTGGAGGTTCGGGGTTCAAATCCCACGAACTCCATAAATTTTGAACCAATAAACCATCGCCATGGTGCCACATGGCAGCCCATGACTGGGCCACGTGGCACCATGCCATTTGTCCAATAATTGCCACATGTCGCAATGTGATTCACCCAAATGTTAGCCAATCCAAAACTGCCACATCATCATATGCCAACTCATCTCTGCCACGTCAACGTACGACCTCTGCCACATCAGCCTGTACGGACTGCACAGTCAACGTCCTTTTTTTTTCCCTATTTGATGATTTGAACAAATCGCGATATCTCTCGCTCCTGACATCCGTTTGAACCCAAACAAGTTGCATTGGGTTCATGATGACAAGGGCTACGCTCTTGTTCGTTTTGAGGCAATTCCGAGAATGTTGATTTTTGAGCTAAAATTTGACCCCTGGTCCAGATTTTGACCACGCCTTCCCACTGAAAGGATTTTGGACCCACAAAATCTTATGATCATCTGTCTAAGCTTCAATACTCTTCTGCTTTCAAGTTCTACCAACTGATTCTACTTGAAAAGTCTTTTCGACAATCACCTGGATACTTTGACATGCCTTGCACTGCAATTGGCTATGTCCCTCAACCACTGTTCTCTGGCTGCTGCTAACCCACTGTTCTCTTTGTGCTTGGAAGACTGCCAGGATTCCCATTGAGAATCAAGTCCCTCTTGTGAAATCTTTGGCATCAACACAATCCGCTCTCCAATGGCTGCAAAAACTTTCCCGCGACATCTTGTCACAAGCCAAGAAAACCATCAATCTTGAAAACAAATTTATACAAGACTGAAAATGATGCCAACAAAGTATTTTTTCTCTTCAAACAAGCTGTCGCATCTTGTACTTCATCAAAGCACATGGTGTTTTCCTGCATCTCGGTGTACTCAAAATCAACTTACAAGCCAACAAACACCATCGAATAAACACAAGTCGAAAAACATGATCGACACAACATAGTCATCAGACAATCATCAACACCAATCAAGACTCATTTGAAACATATCGACCTTCCCAAAATGACAAGTCGAAAAACATAATACACAATCATGTTTTAATCATGAGCCATTCATGATGAACCATCACCAGGTTCACTGCTTACACATACACAAAAACAAATGCATGTGCATGACTCTTCAACTCTCCTTCCAGTACAAACATAAGTACATAAACCCAAAAACATGTGGGTACATAAGAGCTGAATATGAAAAAGATATATGGCTGTAACAAGCAAACATCATACTCCACTTTTTTACATCCTCCTGGCGACGTTGTGCAACAACAATAATGCCTTCAAATGAATTACATTCACATGCAACTTGCATCATACAAGTTATGATAAACTGCTGCAACTTATCATACTCTCAACATAAATGCATATATAAGGCTGAAATATGCATCTACAACAGAAAATGCAAGCCTTACATGCTCAAGAAATCCAACCATTTCTTACCAAGCCAACTCAACGGTGGCTTTTTCTGCTGAACATCGTCCTCTTGTGAATCATCTTGACACACATCGATAATGGAATCTCCTCTTCCATTCTTGCCAAACTCTTTATCCATCTACTTCTTGTGATGTGGATGAGTGGTTGGATGCAATGTCCAACATTGGTCAATGAGATGACCCCTCTTCTGACAATGAGTGAAAATCTTTTGCATCCTCTTTTCACATTGTCTTTTCTTGTAAAGTTTCCTGAAAGTGGTCAATCTTTTCCAACATTTTGAAACATGATGGTTATATAAACCAAAATATGTACATGGACTTTTTCTTCCATTTTTACATACAAATTTATCATGCTTAACATAATCAAAAGCAACTGAATGATAAGCAGAATTATACCTTGAACATTCACCTTTATCGCCTCTTTGAGGAGGTGAATCTGAAGAGTTA
>ML781529.1:418619-429544 GCA_009831015.1 Picea engelmannii | reverse complement strand
GGAGTTGAATCTCCATCTCATGCAACCTTTCAAGAAGCTGGTATTTCTCCTTCTTCATGGCCATCAACTGCTCTTCAAGGGCAATGCTCTCATTTCTGTCTTCACACATCTCTTTCATCAAATCTCTCATGGTTAGAATCTCCTTCAACATCTCTTTGTCAAATAATTTAGATAATGAAGATGTATGAGAACTATCAATGTTTGAAGCTTCCTCCATCCTTTCAAGATATCAAACTTCAACACAAAACTTGCACAAATACCAACAGCTAAATCTCAAGCTATCAATGGCAAATACATGAGAAAAACAAACTATTCTCTGATACCACCTGATCTGAAAATAGAAGGCTGACTTTTTATGCAATGCAAGCACCCTCTACTTCATTAAAATAAACTTTACAGGACCTTGTTCCATGTGTTAAAATATGCAAGATAGATTATGTGTTAAGTTCATGCTTCTTTCTTTAAATGTTCATGTGTGAGAAAATGTTCTTTTAAATGGTTAAATATGTGCTTTAAATAAAATCACAGCAACATAAATTGTAGCAAATAAACCATCAAACTCACAACAATAACAACATGATAAAGGAGTTCACCCCTCTCCGGGCTACATCTCCTTGAGCCTCCATCAATGGACTTGGCTCTCTGGGATTAATTTGTCAAATATTCTTTTACAAGCTACTTCTCAACTCCAATGGAAAAACAGACTGTACCATTGGGATCAGAATACATAAAAACCCCAAAAATGACTAATAAAACTTTGAAAACGGATCATGGCTCATCCGGGCATGACCTCTTCTACATGTGGCCTTAAGCTTCCCTGAGCTTCTCTCTGGAAAAAACACTTGTAAAAGTCCTCAAAAGCCTCTGAAACCTGTCCCAATGTGTTCAGAGCATAACAATTAGCCAAAAATGACTATTCAGTCACATAAAACAAACTTGGACTCACCAAAACATGACCTCAATCAATGAGGGCTTCAAGCTCCCTGGAGGTTCCTAAAACTTCAATGGTTAAAAACCTACAAAAGAAGTCTTCAAATGGCTATGAAAATAGTGCCAATGGATTCAAAACGTCCAAAAACCCCTAGCTGGGCTTTTACGACACCTCATTCGGCCAAAAAATGAAGAAGATAGGCCTCCTGCCATTCTCTTCCTTCAAGCTTGTTGTCTCTGGTTTGCCAAAACGCACCTCCTGTACGTTCAACCAAGAACACGCTCCAAAACATGTGCTTAAACCCAGCACCGAGCACAACCGCATAACAGTGCAAACTGTAGGACAGTTATGGGTGCGCCTAGCCCCTAACCGTCAAACTCATAGGCACATGGATCTTCCATAAGACTGCGCGCATAAACAAAAGGGCTAACCATTTATATTGGTGAATAAAATAGTGACAAGTGGCAGGTCATTTGAAACCGTGTAAACCAAATCCCAAACTCCCACGCACGCGAATAGACATGGTCATATGTAATACACATAAAACTGGGGCTAGAATCCGTTTAAAAAAATGTGCATGCGTTCCGTGTATATGGGCGACAGTCATATGGTATTCGCAATACAACCGTGGGCTGGGGCTAAGCCCCAGCCCGACCCCGCACCAACCATACAATAATGTAAACTTAAATATAGTTTGAACCATTTATATAATGAATCAAATAGTGTGGTGTGTTGGCAGGGCGGACTTTGTAAACACTTTGCATTGTGGTGGAGGTCCGGGGTTCAAATCCCACGGACTCCATAAATATTGAACCAATAAACCATCGCCATGGTGCCACGTGGCAGCCCATGACTGGGCCACGTGGCACCATGCCATTTGTCCAATAACTACCATGTGTCGCAATGTGATTCGCCCAAATGTTAGCTAATCTGAAACTGCCACATCATCATATGCCAACGCATCTTTGCCACGTCACCTCTACCACGTCAGCGTACGACCTCTGCCACGTCATCCTGTATGGACTGCACAGTCAGCGTCCTTTTTTTTCCCCTGTTTGACGATTCGAAAATATCGCGATATCTCTCGCTCCCAACGTCTGTTTGAACCCAAACGAGTTGCGTTGGGTTCGTGATGACGAGGGCTACACTCTCATTCATTTTGAGGCAATTTCGAGAACATTTATTTTTGAGATAAAATTTGACCCCTGGTCCAGATTTTGTTTAGGACATCATTCCCACATACTCAATACAGAAAATAGGAAGAATAATAAATGACCCCCATCATCGTGGAGCCATAGAATGACTTAGATCTACTGCTCAGATCCATGCAGAGATGCAGCCCGATACAAAGATCTCGAAACTACGAGATTCTTGACTGCTTCATTGGCCACTTATCATCCAAGTGCCACAAATTATTTGTCACGTATAGTTGAATTGTTTATGTGGAAGAAGAGAAGAAAATAATAAATAGAAGGAATAAGTTGGTCTTTTTGTCCTGCTGCATCCTCTCCATGCTCCTTTAGACCCATATCAACCATATTATGCTTCAACATTTAATGAAAAAAAAACATAATGAAAAGCATGCTTACATTGGATTCTTCAGAATTTAGCCTACTGATCGGAGTCTCTGCTGCCGAAATAGACCTCGCCATTGGATTTGCTTCATTGAATTACCCAAAATCGACTGTCAAATCGTCTCCATTGGACTCTGTCACCTTCAGGCCTTCTCTAGTTCTCTTCCTTGATCTACGCGCAAAGCTCTACAATTCATACGTTGTACTCTGCATTGAAATCCATGCATGTACAGACTCATATGGGTTGGGTGTGCATCCCCCCTCGTCTGTGGGAAAACTTGGCATTTAAGTTTAAAGTTGGGCGGACTACCCAACGTAGTCGTTTGGCTCAATGGTTGGCGAATGCTATGTAAGGCGTTTGGTTGGGGGAGGTCCCAGGGTCTAGCCCGTAGGCCTCCCCTTTTGGACTTGTAGTTACAACAACACACACACACACACACACACACATATATTTTAAACCACTGCCAAGTTTGGAGTCTTTTTTAGATTTGCCGAAGTTGGATTATAATGGAAGGTCGGCCACCAGATTTGGTGGGCTGCCTTTTTATTTTTGAAAATTCAGTTATGGGCCCTCATTGGGAATTTTCCCACTGTCACATGGTAGCCAAACATTAGCTGAACCTGGTATAGTCACCGCCTAGATGTCTCTGCCACATGTCTCCCAGCTATTATCCCATGTGTTTTTCGGCAATAGGACCATGTGGTTTCTCCTGGGTGGTGCCATGTGGTGTCACCTGGGGGTGCCATGTGTCGCATTTCTACTGGCCCATTTGGCACCCCAAAGTGCCAAATCAGCATCCCATGTGGCACACTGTCATTGGGCCAAGTCAACATGTTGACATCACTTCCACTGTGATTGCCACATCTTGTACATACTGCCACGTTTCTTCCATATCCAGTACGGTCTCCCATGTGGCACTTTCTCATTGGTCCACATGTTGACCTGAAAATGCCAAAATTGAGTGACATGTGGTAGCCTCTGGTGATTCCATGTCACCATGCTGACATCATCATGACACATGTCACCCTCTGTGTGTTCCATGTACATTGTACAAATTTTGATGTCATCTGTACTGATGTTGACATCAGCAGTACGGATGCTAACTCATCCTTGCTGACTGGTATAGGTTGACCAAAACTTTGACTGTGAATATCCTTGGATCCGTAACTCCATTCGATGAACCGTTTATGTCGTTGGAAATCTTACGATGCGCTCTTCATGATGATATTGGTTTCATTGAGATTGGAAGACTTTGAATTTTTTCCCTTTCTCATTTGTTGAGGCCATTCCAAGCCTCCTGGGACACTTCTGAAATTTGTGAGATGTTCCCTAGATCCTTTCGGATCACGCCTTCCAATTGAAAGGACTTTTGTTCCCCAAAATTATTTACATTATAAGTTCCATTTCCATTATATTTACAAAGAAAACCCATACCCAAAATACCTCACAAGGCCTAAAAATATCAACATGTGCAAAAAGGAGTGATATCAAACAATTATCATTTTTACACAATACCCTTCTATGGGGCCTGAATCGCAACATGTAAGTTATGAAGATGGACACTCTCGACTAACTCAAAGATTTTCCCCATTCATTCAGTCATTATGTTGAACAGATCCTCTTTATCGAGTTGTCCTTTCCTTGGTAGTCGGTTTCCTTCCGGTGGTGGATTTCCTTGCAACACTGCTTGATTGGTTTTCTCTCTCAGAGATGTCTGCCTGGTATTCTTGTTCCTCTTTGGTCATAGATATGGATGTAAGGCCCAACAGGTGGCCTCATTATGTCCATCTCTGCTACAATGGTTACAGTAGCCTTTCTCCTTCAGAGGTGTATTTCTCCTTCTCCTCTCTGTGTGTGGAGAGTGATATTTTACCCTCGTCTTTTTCATGGTTTCCATAACCTTCATGTACAAGGATTTTCTCTTCCAACACCGGGACACTGCGTGGTTATTCAATCCACAAAAAGTGCATGGTATTTGATTCCACAAGCTCTGTTGTATATTATTAACATGATTATAGTCAAATGGAATTTTAGAGTTTCAAGATCTCTTATACCTCTATGAATTGTCTCTAGAGTCAGACTAACAAAAAGAACTGGCCTCTGCTCCTGTATTGTGATGCTCATCTCTCCTTGTAGATTCCTTGAATCCTCGATCATGAGAAGCTATTCACTCAGCCTACACTAAATTGATTTCATCTCATGATGAACTGTTGACTTCTAGCATCTCAGTGAATGTCCTGGGGTTTTCTTCCTGAATGGTTTTGGAGATTTCTCCAATATCCTTTGGGACATAACAGATCTCAACATATCAAGGCCAAAATCCTATCTCAATGGGATTCACAATACCTTGGTCATTGGCTCCAAGGCCTCCTCCTTCGTATCCCATTTTTCCCATCAACTTTAAGCTGATGCAAGAAGCATGTTGTTCAAGGACTTTAAAAGAGTCATCAACATTAATCAAGAAAGGAACTACACATGGTTTATTTACCTCCATCCCAAGCTAGGACTCTTAGTCTACTTCTTGAGGTGTGTCTAGTTGTCCCTATTGAGAAGGATCAGTGGATGATGCTTCTAGGAATCCTCCTTGGTTTCTGGATGCCTGGATGTCATCTTCACTTGTTTTAAAAAGTGTGCATGCATTTTCACTATCATGTTCGAACCCATAACTGGTGAAGTTTCCATGGTCACAAAATGGTCTTATCATCATCTCGTTTGTAGAGACTTCCCCTATGTGCACCTTCATGTCTTGCAAATTATCTTGCAACCTTTGGTTCTACTCCTCTACAACATTTAACAATGTCTTCAATCCAACATTATCTACATCAAGGATTTGGTTGAGTTCTTGAAGCTCATTGAACCACCATTGTTTTGCCGATCATGTCATTCTTAGCTTCAACACCTGCAATCAGTATCAACCCTACTATGATACCACTTGATTTGAACCCAGGGGGTGATTAGTTTCCGATAATTGTTTGATCCTATCACTCCTCTAAAGGGATAGTTATAGATCTTTTTACTTGATACCTCTTTAGCTTCCTTATGTGTTATATGTCATGCTTGCATTTAATATTCTATGTGCAGAAATTCATGGAAAAGAAACATAAGAACATAATACACATAATAGATATGACACTTCCCTTGATAATGGAGTTCACCCGATGTGGGCTACATCTCTTGGTCTCACTCTAAATCTTGACCGCTTTATTCTCCTTGTTGTAATGATGTCTGTCCTTTAAAAGTTGTAAGGCCAAAGTACCTTTTCGGTGATGGCAACACGAGATCGTAATGTGATCAACAATGTTTACAAGCTTCACAAGTTCTCATGCTCATGAGGCATCCATGATGTTGATATGGACATCATTCCCACATACTCAATATAGAAAAAGAGGAATAATAATAAATGACCCCCATCATTGTGGAGCCATAGAATGACTTATATTTTCTGCTCAGATCCAAGCATAGATGCATTCTGATACAAAGATCCCAAAACTACGAGATTTTTGACTGCTTTGTTGGCCACTTATCATCGAAGTGCCACAAATTCTCTGTCACATATAGTTGAATGGTTTATGTGCAAGAAGAGAAGAAAAGAATAAATAGAAGGAACAAGTTGGTCTTGATGTCCATTTGCAGCCTCTCTATGCTCCTTCAGACCTGTATCAAGCATACTATGCTGCAACATTTAATTACAAAACAACATAATGAAAAACATGCTTATATTAGCTTCTTCAGAATTTATCCTGCTGATTGGAGTCTCTACTGTCAAAACAGACCTCACCATTGGATTCGCGTCGTCAAATTACCCAAAAATGACTATCAAATCCTCTCCATTGGACTCTGTCACCTTCGGGCATTCTCTGGTTCTTTGCCTCGATATGCATACAAATATCTACAATTAATATGTTGTACTCTGCATTGAAATTCATGCATGTATGGACTCGTACGGGCTAGGCACACATCCCCCACCCATCCATGGGAAAACTCAACATTTAAGGTAAAAGTCGGACAGACTACCCAACGGAGTCGTTTGGCTCAACGGTTGGCGGATGCTATGTAAGGCGTTTGGTTGGGGGAGTTCCCAGGGTCGAGCCCGTGGGCCTCCCCTTTTGGGCTTGTAGTTACAACAGCATTTATATATATATATATATAGAGAGAGAGAGAGAGATAGATATATATAGTTTAAACCACCGCCAAGTTTGGAGTCTTGTTTAGAATTGTTGGAGTTGGATTATAACAGAAGTTTGGTCACTATATTTCGTGGGACCTCCGCCATATTTGGTGGGCCGCCTTTTTATTTTTGAAAATTTGGCTACGAGCCCTCATTGGGCATTTTCCCACTGCCACATGGCAGCCCCTGACTGGGCCACATGGTCGTCAGCCATTGGTTGAAACTGGTATAGTTACCACCTATGTGTCTTTGCCACATGTCGCTCAGCTATTAACCCATGTGTCATTCTGTGATAGGACCATGTGGATGCTCCTAGTTGGTGTCATGTGGCATCATCTGTGGGTGCCATGTGTGACATTTCCATTGGCCCATTTGGTGACCCAAAGTGCCAAATCAGCATGCCATGTGGCACGTTGTCATTGGGCCATGTCAACATGTTGATGTCACTGCCACTGTGCTTTCCACGTCACCTACCACATCTTGTATGGATTTCCACGTGTATTCCATGTCTTGTACGGTCTACCATATGGCTATAAGGACTACCACGTGGCACTTTCTCATTGGTCCACATGTACACCTAAAAATTCCAGTATTGAGTGACACTTGGCAACCTCCGGTGTTGCCACATTACCATGCTAACATCAACATGACATGTGTCACCCTATACGTGTTTCACGTACACTGTATGGATGTTGACATCATCCATACTGATGTTGATGTTAGCAATATGGATGTTGACTCATCCTTGTTGATTGGGCTAGGTTGACCAAAACATTGACTGCAAATATCTTTCGATCCGTAATTTTGTTTGACGAACCGTTTACATCATTGGAAATCTTACAATGCACTCTTTGTGATGATGTTGGTTTCACTCAGCTTTTAATACTTTTAATTTTTTCCCTTTCTCATTTGTCGAGGCCATTTCGAGCCTCCTAGGACACTTCTAAAACTTCTAAGATGTTCCCTAGATCCTTCTGGATCAATTTGAAACATTCTTCAAAGTGTCAACCTTTTCCAGCAACACCTTCTTTTCTTCAACCATGTCTCTCACAAAGTGATATTGTACATCAATATGCATTGTCTTCGAGTGATAAGCAGGGTTCTTTGCTAGGAATATTGCACTCTAACTGTCACAATCTAATCTCACTGCTTGTTGTACCAACCCAATACCTGAACATAATTTTTGTAACCATGTTGCTTCCTTGCTTGCATGAGTGGCTTCCATGTATTCAACTTCTGTAGTTGAGAGTGCCACTACAGCCTATATTTTTCTCATCCAACCTGTTGCTCCCCCAAATAGGTTAAAAACATACCCACCTGTAGATCTTCTGCAATCCAGATCTCCAACCCATTCTGCATCAACAAACCCATGTATGTTCAACACTCTGTCCAATCATGGTATTCCTTGGTAGCATAATCCATAATTGGTAGTGCCACGCAAATACCTGAAGACCCTCTTTACTATTGTCCAATGCTCCTTCCCTGGTTTTGACATATACCTACTCAAAACTCACATTGCGTTTGAAATGTCTGGTCTAGTACAGACCATTGCATATATCAAACTACCAAATGCACTGGCATATGGAACATGTGAAATGTCCTCTTCTTATTCATGTGTCTTGGGACACTGATCTGCATATAACTTTACACCTATAGGAATAGGAACCTTGATAGGTTTACTTCCATGCATATTAAACCTCTGCAATATTGTCTCAACATATTTTCTCTTATTCAACTAGAGTTTCATGTTTGCATGATCTCTTTTAATCTCCATTCCCAGAATGAATTTAGCAGCACCAAGATCCTTCATGTCAAATTTGGAGGATAGATTTGATTTCACCTCCTTGATAACATCCATGTTATTTCCCACCAGCAACATGTCATCAACATACAACACTATATAAATTAAGTGATTACCAACCTACTTGGAATATACATAGTGATCAGCCCTGCTTCTCACAAATCCCAATCCAAGGATGTATGTTTCAAACCTTTGGTACCACATCTTAGGTGATTGCTTCAAACCATATAGTGACTTCTTTAGCTTACATACCAACTCTTTCTTTCCCTTCACTACAAATCCTTTTGGTTGTCTCATGTAGATTTCTTCTTCCATATCCCCATGTAGGAATGTTGTCTTCACATCCATCTGTTCCACTTCAAGATCAAAAGCAACAACAATAGATAAAGTAAATCTAATAGAAGTTAACTTGGCAACATGATAAAAAATCTCACCAAATTCAATTCCCTCTACCTGGGAATAACCTTTTGCTACTAACCGAGCTTTGTATTTCTCCACTTTTCCTTCTGCATTAAAATTCTTTTTAAACAACCATTTTCTACCAATAGATTTTCTTCCAACTGTGATCCGAAATGAAGCTTGACAGGGCATGAAAAATGCTCAAACATGAAAGTGCTTGGAATCCGACGAAACCAACACCATTGCGTCCGGCTCGTCTTCCTGATTTCGGTGGTATATTCACCTTGTCAAACGGAGTCCGTATGGAGAATATATCACATTCTGTCCGAAAAGTCAAACAGGCAAACAAATTTTGCTGACTGTGCAGTCCGCACAGTTCGTACAGGACACGTGGTAGGTCCGTACAGGACACTTGGCAGCACCAGGAGATGACACGTGGTAGGTCCATACAGGAAACATGGCAGCCTCAGGCAGTGACACGTGTCAGACAGATGTGGCATTTTTGGTGTACGGCTGGACCAATCCCAAGGTGACACGTGTCACCACTGAAAGGGTGACACGTGGCACGGGTGATGTTAGCAGCTGACTTGGCATGATGACTGGATCATACGGCGAGCTGACGTGGCAGATGACGTGGGTGAATCAATGATGGACACGCGGCATATCCTGGTTGGCTGACGTGGACGAATCATCGATCGACACGTGGCATGCATCGATTGGATGTAAGGGTGCCACGTGGCCCAATCACGGGCTGCCACGTGGCACCCCGGTTTTTTTCAATTTGGTTATGGTTTCAAAAGTTTTGAGGTCGACCGGATTCGAACCGGTGACCTCTTCCTATGCCAGCGCCTTCGTATCGAGTCCCGGACCAACGGGCCACCAGGTGGTTCTTATTATCTAATCGGCAGAATTTATATTTATGCTGATGTAATGTTGAATACGGTGGGGGGTCAGGTCGGGGCTTAGCCCCGACCCCCGGTTATATTACATATGACCATTATATTATTACCAGGAGCACGGATAAATGGAACACGTTTTGTTTAGTGGTTTGAACGGTTAAGTGTAAAGCCCGTGGCCATATGCTTTTACACCACGAAACAAGGAGCTAGTAGGGGTGGCCCGCGCATAGCCCAGGGGCTAGCGTGTGGCCACATGAGGCCATGTGACCTTAATTTAGGTGTGCGCACCCAACGAAGGGAGATAAGGCCCGTTTTCAACTATAATATAGTTTCAAAGTGGGTTTTCAACCACTTTTTGTTAATTTAAATGTAATTAACTCATTTTTTAATGTAATTGGGAGTTATTGGGTGGTTTTTGAGCCTAACTTCTTGGAGGAAGTTGGAGATGGGCAACTACCTTCCCAACTATTTAACCAAGGCCAGTTTGAGGCCAAGGGGACAGTTTTTTGAGATCATTCAGAGCAGAGATGCTAAGGAGAAGCCAAGTCAAAGCCAGTTTGAGGCAGGGAAGCCGTTGAGGAGGAGATGTTGTCGGACCGTTTTTGAGAGCTCCGGACATCCGTTTCGCATGTCGTTTTTTGTGCATGGTTCTAGAGATCTGGGCGAACATGACCAGATCAGTCTTGTAGCCATTCAGCATTGTAATGATGTACTATCGAGCTTTCAAACAGAAATAAAGAAGCCTCACCCACAGAGAAAAGGCCCGGAGACGTAGGCAAAGTTGTGCCGAACTCCGTTATCAACCTGCATATTATGGTTTGTTGTTTTTCATTGCATTTCAGATCTACACATTTGTATATGGCTGTATAATTCCTCTTATTTCTTCATTTTTCTCTAAGTTTCCCAATGGTAATTAATTCATGCAAATTAAACTCAACCATAAGTCATTCGAAAAATCCTGACAGATCAAGTGGTATCAGAGCTAGTTGACGTTTGGATTTGAGTTTTCCATGTTAACCAGGGAAAAGCTACAGCGTGGTGAAGGCGAGCTTGTTGCAGAGAATCCATTAATTGGATTGAGAAAAAGAGCTTCTCACAGCGAGAAGATGGCATCGGAAGAAGGGATTTCTCAAGATGAGAAAGAGTTCCGGA
>ML781529.1:390129-409771 GCA_009831015.1 Picea engelmannii | reverse complement strand
ACAATCAAATTTGCAATTTCATCTAAGTATGTGGACGAAGTAACTTGTGATGTTGTGTTGTTAAGAGAATGTGGAATGATCTTAGGTAGTCCATACTTATTTGATCGTAAGGCAATCTTCTATAGGACAAAGAATCAATATCAATTCACTAAAGAAGGTCATGATTATGTGGTTCATGCTCATCGTGTTAAAGCAAATAAAACACTTCAAACAATGGAACAATTAACGAATGCAGTGAAAGCATGAAACGAACCAATAATTGTTTCAAATGAAGTAATTGATCTTAAGGAAGAACAAGATATGGTTGTTGAATGGAAAATCAATCATAGGTTGCTTCAAGAGAAGCTCATGTCGTGCAGATATCTAAAGTATATCAGTTCATTTGCAGTCGTCTTTTTGATGTTGTCATTATCAATATTTTCTACATGGATGATAGTAGCTTCAGTAAGATGTAACATGGTTGCAATGGCTAACAATATACTGTCAGTTGTCATGATTGTGTTACAGTTGATCTTGATGAGACAGGTGCACAGGACAGAGTTCAGAGACAGAGAGCAAGCTGGGTGGCCTATCCCAAGCTTGTTAACTGATCAGTAACCTTTTGGGGACCAAAAGGTCTTATTGTGGGGAGGTGTGATCCGAAATCGGATTCAGAAGCCTGACAGGGCATGAAAAATGCTCAAAAATGAAAGTGCTCGAAATCTGACGAAACTAACACCATTGCATCTGTCTCATCTTCCTGATTCCGGTGGTATATTTACTTTGTCAAACAGAGTCTGTATGGAGAAGATATCGCATTCTGTCTGAAAAGTCAAACAGGCAAAAAAAATTTGGTGACTGTGCAGTCCGTACAATCCGTACAGGACACGTGGCAGGTCCATACAGGACACGTGGTAGCACCAGGAGATGACATGTTGCAGGTCCATATAGGACACGTGGCAGCCTCAGGCAGTGACACGTGTCAGGAGGATTTGGCATTTTTGGTGTACGGCTGGACCAATCCCGAGGTGACACGTGTCACGGGTGACGTCAGTAGCTGACTTGGCATGATGATTGGATCGTACGGTGAGCTGACGTGGCAGATGACATGGGCGAATCAATGATGGACATGCAGCATATCCTGGTTGGCTGACGTGGATGAATCATCGGTCGACACGTGGCATGCATCGGTTGGATGTAAGGGTGCCACGTGGCCCAATCATGGGCTGCCACGTGGCACCCCGGTTTTTGTCAATTTGGTTATGGTTTCAAAAGTTTTGAGGTCGACCGAATTTGAACCAATGACCTCTCCCTATGCCAGCACCTTCGTATCGAGTCCCCAACCAACGGGCCACCGGGTGGTTCTTATTATCTAATCAGCAGAATTTATATTTATGCTAATGTAATGTTGAATACGGCGGGGGGTCGGGCCGGGGCTTAGCCCCGACCCCCGGTTATATTACATATGACCATTATATTATGACAAGGAGCACGGATAAATGGCACGCGTTTTGTTTAGCGGTTTGAACGGTTAAGTGTAAAGCCCGTGGCCATATGCTTTTACACTACGAAACCAGGAGCTAGTAGGGGTGGTCCGCGCATAGCTCAGGGGCTAGTGCGTGGCCACATGAGGCCATGTGACCTTAATTTAGGTGTGCGCGCCCAATGAAGGGGGAAAAGGCCCATTTTCAACTATAATATAGTTGCAAAGTGGGTTTTCAACCACTTTTTGTTAATTTAAATGTAATTAACTCATTTTTTAATGTAATTGGGAGTTTCTGGGTGGTTTTTGAGCCTAACTTCTTGGAGGAAGTTGGAGATGGGAAACTACCTTCCCAACTATTTAACCAAGGCCAGTTTGAGGCCAAGGGGACAGTTTTTGGAGAGCATTCAGAGCAGATATGCTGAGGAGAAGCCAAGTCAAAGCCAGTTTGAGGCAGGGAAGCCGTTGAGGAGGAGATGTTGTCGGACCGTTTCTGAGAGCTCCGGACATCCGTTTCGCGTGTCGTTTTTTGTGCATGGTTCCAGAGATCTGGGCGAACATGACCAGATCAGTCTTGTAGCCATTCGGCATTGTAATGATGTACTATCGAGCTTTCAAACAGAAATAAAGAAGCCTCACCCACAGAGAAAAGGCCCGGAGACGTAGGCAAAGTTGTGCCGAACTCCGTTATCAACCTGCATATTATGGTTTGTTGTTTTTCATTGCATTTCAGATCTACACATTTGTATATGGCTGTATAATTCCTCTTATTTCTTCATTTTTCTCTAAGTTTCCCAATGGTCAATTAATTCATGCAAATTAAACTCAACCATAAGTCATTCGAAAAATCCTGACAGATCAAACTGGAAACTCAACTAGATCCCATGCCTTATTCTTATCCAAGGCATCCATTTCTTCAACCATGGCATTCTTCCAGAGTTTACTATCTTCTAAATTCACTGCTTCCTTGACAATTCGGGGATCATCATCAGTAATATATAAATCAAAATTAGAACGAAAATAAGGTGGGATCTACCTTTATGGTTTCCTTCTTTCCCTCATTGATCTCCTCAATATTTGGGTATGAGGTTATTCTTCTTCTGCTTCATCTTCTCCAGTTGATTCATATTTTGCATCATTCAACTCAAACTCTATTTTCTCAAGTTCTTCTTGCCTTGGTAGGAATTCCTATTTGGGAACATCTTTCACCTCTCTAAAAACAACATCCCGACTGTAAACAATCTTCTTAGTTTCTAGGTTCCAAAGCTTATAATATTTCACACCATATTCATAACCAATAAATGTACACTTTTCATCTTTGTTATCCAACTTACTCTTATTTTCCTTTGGAACATGTACATAAGCATCACAACCAAGCACTCTGAGATGTTCAAGAGAGGGTTTCTTACCAGTCCATACCTCATGTGTATTTTTATCATCCAACACTGATGAGAGTGATCGATTGACCGGGTAACATGTTGTACCCAATGCCTCTGCCTACAATTCTTGTCCTAACTCGGCACCACTAAGAATGATCCTTGATTTTTCCATTAGTGTCATGTTCATACTTTCTGCAACTCCATTCCATTGAGGTGTGTATGGAGTAGTATTCTACCTTTCTATACCATGCTTCTTACAGAATTCTTTGAATTCATTTCTACGGAATTCTCCACCATTATCTGTCCTCAATACCTTTAATTTCTTCTCTGTCTAATTTTCTACCAGAGCCTTAAACTCTTTAAATTTATCAAATACCTCAGATTTCTTTCTAAGAAAATAAATCCACGTGTTCCTTGAGAAATCATCTATGAATGAAACATAATACATGGATTTACCTAGTGATGAAACATGCATAGGTCCAAACACATCACTGTGTATCAACTCTAAGATCCCCTTTGCTCTTGTAGCACCAGATGGGAATCTTACTCGATTTTTTTTACCATATATGAAATGTTCACATAAATCAAAATACAAAGTGCAATTAGACATACCTTAAACCATACCTTTATCATGTAGTGTTTGAAGGCCCTTTTCTCCAATATGCCCCAGTATTTGATGCCACAACATGGTCTTCTTTCCAGGGATAGTATTGGTCTTTTATTCTTTATTTCTTTGCGTAGGGACAAAAAAATTGTTTCACCCATTAGTATAAGTGCTTCCCAACAACTTGTACATATTTCCACACCTAACTCCCCTCATCAACACCATTTCTCCTCGTACCATCTTGCAAGTGTCCTTTCCCAATACAATATCCACACCTGCATAATCCAACTTGCTTACAGATATTAGCCTCCTAGATAGTTTTGGAATGTGCAGAACCTTAGGGAGATTTCTAATCCTTCCATATTTTAGCAACAACTTAACCCATCCACGTCCCATGATTTTGGCTATCGATACATCTCCTAGCAATACATCACCACCATTGTATTTTTCATATTCACATAACCATTCCCTGTGAGGAGTCATGTGATATGACACACCTGATTCGATGAAACATACACCATGATCTGCATGTGTACCTGTATATGCCAGGTAAACATCACCTCCTTCCTCAGTGGAGGATTTATCCTCTGTGGAAGAGGTATTATTAGATCCCTTTGGTTTATCAACCTTCTTAGACTTGCAATCTTTCTTATAATGCCCTGTTTTACCACACTTCTAGCATTTCCTCAAATATTTCCCTAGAGACTTAGATATACCTGTAGACTTAGATATACTAGGATTCCTGTCTTGGGTACAACCTCTTACAAATAAAGCATATGTGCTCTGACCATCCATGTGTTTTTGCCTCATCTCTTCAGATAAAAAGGATGCAACTACATCCTCATACTTCAATGTAGATTGAGTGGTACTACCAATTGCTACAACCAAATTATCCCAAGAGTTTAGCAAAGAACATAACAAAGTAATACACCTATCTTCTTTTGCAATCGTAATATTAACAGAGACAAGTTGACTTACCATAGTATTAAAGGCATTTAGATGTTCTGTCACAAAATCTCCATCTTCCATCCTAAGATGATACAACTTCTTTCGAAGAAACAACTTGTTTGCCAGGGACTTTGATTGATACAAATTCCCTAACTTATCCTATTGTTCCTTGGTTGTAGATTCTCATGAGACATTCAACAACACCAAATCTTTCAGGCAGAGTCGAATAGTACTCCTTTCTCTTCTATCCAACTTCTCCCAATCTTACTTCAACATACCATTAGGTTGTGTACTAGTAGTTTGTGTACTAGTAGGTTGTCTACCAGTAGATTGTGTACCAGTAGACTGTGTACTAGTAGGTTGTGTACTAGGATCCACAACGATCCATTATTCTTTGTCTACAAGAAGGTCCTCCATCTTGAGCTTCCATAGCTCAAAGTTTTTATTGTTGAACTTCTCTATCTCTATTCCAAGAGATCTCCATTCCTCTTTCTACACTTGAATCACCACTTCAAAGGCTCCCACTGAACCTAGGTTTATCACAGACCCAAGATAATCTTGACCTATCAAGACTGAGCCAAAATCTCAGCAACAAAGGCGTCCCCCTTAAGCCAAAAATGAGATCTGATACCACGTGTAAGTTTTAAACATGTGAAGTAAAATAATGCATACATATTCTTAAGCAAAATAGAAATTAATCAATGGCTCATACACACAGTACACAGAGATTTATGTTGGAAACCCTTAACTAGGAGAAAACCAGCCTTCCTTGGTGTCGCACATTTGAACTCTTCATTGTATTAATTTCACCATTCAAAATACAATATATACAATATTTTAGGTATTCTATAGCTACCAAAACCCTAATCCCTTAATCCGAGATTAATTTAGAAAATCGTTAAAAATAGAAAAATCCGCTAAAATAGCAAAAACTGACCAAAAAACAAAAATGGGGCGTTTCCCAAAGCCGAACATTGCGCGTAACCAAGGGGGGCCAAACCTAGCCCCCCCTAGGACCCCCCAAGAAAGTGTCTAGTGCACACAACACAAAGAGCAAAGGACGTTGGGATCTTCATACACAGTTGTCGAATCTGATGCACCCACACACACATGCAAATAATATAACACATACCCAACAGTGTCTAATATCAGTTTTTTCCTTCACGGAGGTCTATATCACGCTTCTACAATTTCAAGCTATGTGTCCATAGTTGTGGAATTTGTAACATTCAATATTATGGGGAGCCACATAAACATTTCTTTCATATGCTCGACAATCTACAACTTTATGTCCAAATTTATTACAAGTAAAAGAATGATCATATAAGAAACTTTGATACATGGAAGTAAATGATCTTCTTTGTGATATAGTCTTTTTGAATTCATGCCTATAATGATCATAGTCTTCTCTTCTATTTTTTCCTTCATAATGATTGAAGCTTATTTGATACCTAAAAGTGGAGGGTCTTCTTTGATATATGCCTCTTTTGTAATCTTCTTCTTGAGTCTTATCCATTTTTGGAATGTTCTCCTTTGAGGGCTCACATTCTTCCTTTTTGATAGGGCCTTTAATGATTTATGCATAAATCTTATCCTTCTCTTCATTCTTCCTTTATAGTAACCTGTAACATTTCTCTTCAACTTTATTTATTGATGGTGTGGAGCTTCCTCTCTCTTCAACATTCTTGTTGATCTTGACAACTTTAACTCTCAATGTGACAACTTATTCTTCAAGCTTCTCACAATATTCTTCTTTCTTCATCATATGGATCTTAATGACTTCTTCCATTCTCTTTGCTTCTTCAATTTGGGTCTTCAAGGTGATGATTTCTTCTTCAATTCTTATTTCTTGTTGACTAAATTTTGCTTCAATCTTGTTTAAGTCCTTAGATATTTACTTAAGATGACTTGTTAAAATTTCTTCCCTCTTCTCTACTTCCTTTCTTTGTGATATTATTTCAGCTTCCAAACACTATTTCTGATCCTTGAGAGTTTATTGAATCACTTTGGCTTCGTCTAGCTGATCTTTTAGATTTATGATAAGCTTATTGACTTCTTTAAAACCTTATTTTAGCTCGATAAATTCCTATTTGAGGGACTTGTTTTCCCTTATTTATTTATTTATCTCACTTAAAAAACTAAATAGTTCAGCCTCAAAATCCACTATGCCTACTTCACAGTCTTCTTCTTTTGAATTTTCCTGACATGATGAGCACCTTTCTTCTCTTTCTTTTTTAGTATCTTCTTTATTATGATTAGCATGCTATGTGTTGTTCCAGAGTCTGTACTTAAGGCTATGAAGTATAGAGTCTAGTCATCCAAAAAAAAGGTGAATAATAGAAAAGGAAAGAACAACTCTCAGGGAAAGAAGCTATAGCTTATTTCTAATTTGTCTTTGCCTAGCTTCAATATGTTCCCAGATGCTTATATCTCATTCAATGGCTTCCCATGAATCGAGTTCTACTCGAGTAGTGGCAATCTTTAGTATGGTATCGAAGAGGTTTAAAGAGATGTTGGCCTGATCTGAAAGACCGGGTTCAACATTGGGCTATATTATAACGGGCACAGTAATGAAGGAACGGGGTTTTAAAAGGTTTGATGCTTCATTTTTAGAATGTTGTTTCAACTTTAGACTGTATGAGAAGGATTTTTTCGGATATGAATTAATAGTAAAACAAATCCAAAGGCCTTTTCCCGTAACTGAGTTAATTTTGAAAGGTAATGCATAAAACGAAGGAAAACATTAAGTTGTCGACAATGTGAGGCTTCAATCAAGGAAGAATCTCACCCTGAAACAGAAGAAGAAAATAGACAAGAAAAACTTTGACAAAGCATAAAATATAGAAATTTAAATAATCCATGGGTCTTATACCTACTGATAGCCGATACAGAGGAAAAACTGTAAATGAATAGATGACTGAAAGATTTGATCACCACCGTAGAGATTGTACTAAATTGCAGCTAAGAATTCATCAAAGATACACATGAGAAATGAAACTAGGTATGAAATAACAATGAAAAGCACATAACTCAATCTTCACGGAATCTGGAATCTCTGAATTGCTTTCTATTAACTTTGGAAAAAGAAAAAAATCTATCTATTACAATCGGTCAAAAAGAAAAAAAAAATCCCTAGTTCTCTCTTTCGAGATTATACTTATACAAAAAATAAAACGTTTCGAATTCCGATCATTCTAGAGTTTCAGTTAAAAGTAAAAAAATGAAGCGTTTCATTTCTTTGTCCTTGGTCTTCCTCCATACCGACAAGGCGCCCTCTTTTCTTTGTTTCTCTAGCCCCAAAAATAGAATGGAATGAACATCTGTCATTATTTTCCCCCAGAAGTCTGCCTTTTCCCCTGCTCAATACAACAAACACATCTTTCTATAAACTGGGCTATCAACTTAGAAGGTTTTGTTTGGATGTTAGCCTCAAAAGTATAGCAAGTTTTTGCCAATTGTGGCAATCTCTTTCCTACTTGTCTGTCCTCTATGATAATAGACAATAATTGTAAGTTTGGCTTTATCATCCATTTATCCACTTGGACCATATCGACCTGACTTATCTGGGACAATTTTACTTTCTCTCTTTCCACACTTTCCCTAATATCCAACAAATGTTTGGCTATGTCGATTTTGCCTAACATTCCAGAACTACTCTCTTTATCGAGATCTAATAAAATTTTATTTATCAAGCCAAATACCTCTTCACAAACGTCTCTCGTATCCTTAGCCCTTTTCCTGCTCTTGGGTATATTATGCTCCCATGTCTTCAGCAGGATATTACCTTTGGTTTTCTCTGGAATGGACAACCTAGAACTAATGACCACTTCTTCGTTTGTTGTCGTAGTAAAAGCCTCCTGGAAAGCAACACGAGCCACCCCAGCTTATCTTTCTCTCAAAGAGATTTCCTTTAGCGCTTGATCTATTGTTTGAAAGTGGTTCTAGATGGATTCTACTTTAGCAAGTAGATTTTAATAAGCCGTTTCTACCTTCTTTCGTATTTCTATAACTTGGGATTGGAATTTTGTTATGTCTATGACCTGGTTCTCAATAGAAATCAATTTAGACTGCAGCTGCCTTATTTTCTCCTCCTACTGATTTACCTGTGTTTGGCACACCTGTGTCGACTGACGCATCTGCTCAAGAACATATTTGAGTCATTTGATTTCATGTTGATCAGCTAATCTGAATTGCTCGATGCCTTTGTTGCCTCATCCCTAGTATTCGCCTCTGTCATTACTACCCGAGCTTCCAATTTGTCGATCAAAAGGTTATTTTGTTTCAGCTGTGCCTTCAAAGATCCAACTGAATATTGGTTGGCCATCACATAATCCCCCAACGTTCCTTCTACCTCATCGATGAACTCTTCCTCCTCCAAGGCTTCTCCATCTGTTAAGATTTTGTATCTTTTAGTTGTTGCGCCCACTCTTTGATATGTTTCCTGCTTCACCACGACCTTCCTCTTTTTGCTAAAAAAGAAATCGCTAGGAGGCAGTTCTTCCACGAAGATAGGTGTTAGATCCTCTTTGAACAATACTTATGTATCAAGGTTTCCCTTTGTGAATTGTAAGGGTGTAATGGATTGGATGGGACTGTCGATTTCCTTGGTGACTATCTTTGGGTTTCCTTCTTCTTGGTTGGGGATCTCTTCTTCCTGATTCGAGATGTTGGTTTCCTCTGTCTTACCCTGAGCCTCTTGCTTGCTAGGGTTCACGCCTGTTGAACTTTCACATTCTTCTTGCTGTGTAACCAGAGGTTTTGAGGTTCTTCCCTACAAAACTTTAGGGAGGCAACTTCTTTGGTGCTCCTGAAATTTATAGAAATCAACCATATCCCCGGGTGGTAGAGCCTGAATCCGACTTAAAACTTTAGAGTAAGACCTCACCCCCCGAAATATTTCATCGTGAGGTGAGTCTTCATGCTCATATCTTTTCAGAACACAACTCGCCATGTGGTTACTCACAACCTTATTGGGGTCATGTTTCTTAAACTCAATATCTACTAATTTCATTTCCTCGAGGGTCGTGGCCTCTGCTCTGGCATAGCCGAAATCTAATAAAGAATATGTACCGATGTGAATGGGAAATGGTGGCCATACCTTCTTCGATGCTCCTTTGAGATCTTTTCTTATCCCCCTGAGTACAGTCTGCCTGGCGATCACGTGACATACTAGATTATCTGGGAAGAATCGCGATAGAGCATATGGGGGAACAGAGGTGCCAAAAACCCTGATATATGAAAATTTTGCTTCTATATACCAATCTTCCACTCTGCTTAGGTTGGCCATGATGTTATCTGAGATCCTGGGAGGCGGCTGACCGAAAATGGAGACATGCATTGGAACCATTACCTAGTTGAAAATATCATATACAAACTCTTTGGCATTATCCTCCCAAAGTTTCAAGTGGTAGACATGAATAGGCTCTGCGTCGGTTGGATTCCAAATCCATTTCATTAATGGGAAAGGTGTCATGAAGCAAATAGTGTCCATGATGTATGCAGACATAAAAAATGAAGATTCTTTCCCGCTCGCCTTTTGTACTTGATACTCTGTAATTTGTCTGGTTAGGCTGTTTGACAACAATTTAGCCCAGTCGAAAGAAAATCCCTCAGCTACGGAATGGATAAGTGGTACCCATCGTAGAAAAAAATGAGTGGTTTCCTCCTTCCCATACATTTTGCAGGCCATCATCGCTATATACATGAATTGTGGCGCTAACGACGAGATTGAATAAATTCCATGAGTATCGGCCCTGAATTTCGCAGGGTGCGAAACCCAGTCCTTGATTATATCAGGTAATCTTTTCCCAAGCTGCTCGCATTCCTTCATTTTGAAACCCTCTAGAAATTCGACATTGTGAGTAAGGTTTGGTGTGGGAGACAATTTATACATTTCCCTTAAATTCTCTGGCTGGAATGTCCCAATTGCCACCTTCTACTCGTTGAATATCATCCTAGTCGGGATATCCACATGGTCCAGCGCCCACCTAATCATATCATAATAGGGAAAAATTCACGGCCTTGCTACTATCTTGTGCATTTTTGACTGAGAAATGATTTTGTATTTGGTGGACAAGTCGTCTTTCTCGTTATCACTGGAATCGTCTGAACAATCTATCCGCTCGGAGTGCAGAATATTGGAAACATACGTCCACGTTTTGACAGTATTGATGCTTCTA
This sequence comes from Picea engelmannii, assembly GCA_009831015.1. NCBI lineage: Eukaryota > Viridiplantae > Streptophyta > Pinopsida > Pinales > Pinaceae > Picea > Picea engelmannii. The sequence continues at coordinate 399,199 of ML781529.1, read as the reverse complement.
GGTGAGGTGTCATAAATGATATCTGAACCTTGACCTGGAACCTCGGCATCTTCCCTGGACGTTTTTCGTGGAGCCATGGTATGGAACCTTGCAATTAGAAACAATGTCACAAGAATAAAAGAACATACGGAGGTTATCTTGGTAAAACTAGCTCTGTGCAAATTAGAAAGCAAACATAAGATAATGATGGAAACCTCTACGCTTTGAGAACTTAATTCTGTGCGAGTCTTTTTTTCCAACTCATTTAAAACATTTAATAGAAATATTTATAAATAAAGCGGGATCTTATTATCAATCATTTCACTGAAATTCTAATAACTGCCATAAATTTTCGAAAAATTGTGACTCGGGAGGATCGCAAAAACATTTAATTTTTAGTCTGTAGGTTTGTACGGGTTGGAGGTTGTTTAAAGTGTTAATTTATCCAGTTCATCCTTTTGATTAAGTGTGTTTAGTCATTAATCCCCCTTTCGGCGTTCGCAGCGTCGGGTGATTTTACCCTTAGTCTTCGAGCCACGAACCCCGAGATCGCGATAACGCAATTTTGTAAATTAACTTTGATCTATATTAGGATTTTAAATAACCATGATTAATTTATGAATATCGTAACTTCAGGGATCAAAGCTACAAATGTGTCATTCTATGAGGTAGCAATCGTCGAGTCGTGAAATCACGATAAATATTACCATGGCTTAAAAATGTCGGCACTCCGTCATTTACTAGATTGACTTAACATGGCTTCACAACTTCTCATGTCGTAGGTTCCAAGGACATTCAACGTGTGACCCCCATGACGTGAGAGCACGAGGTAAATAAAAAGGTGATTAATACCAAACCAACTATTCGCCATTTCGCACGTCGAGATATTGGGGCTTTGGTAGGTATAACCGTAAGATCTACAGGGTCCCAAAATCTGATTTTTTAGGCTTATGTGTATCGTTTCATTACTTAGAAAATAGGCGGCTCCAACCTTGATAACTAGAGTATTCGAAAAATACAAGTGTTTCCAACATAGGCTCCAACTAGGGATCTTGTCTCCTTGTGGGGCGAGAAGAACAGTAGACCACGTGCCTTTATTGGGTAAATGGAGTCAATAGTTTGCTTCTGGGAAACTGGTTCAGAAAAAAGGGTACAAAGGGGAGAAGGGAGGTTTTCATCCTTACTTCTAAAAGATTTCGAAACTTGATCACTTTCTTATCTCCACGTCAATACGATTGAATATTTCCTTTTCCCTAATACCAAATTCGGGTTTGCTCAAGATGGTCCAAACAACCTTGGGAATTTTAACAGGTTCTGTTGATTTTTCTTGCATCAAGGTGAAGAAAACTCAATGTTTTTAATCAGGGAGTCCTACACAAACCTAGGATGTAGATCAAGTTTCAAAGAAAACTAAATACCAAAGTACGAGATGATTCATGTATAACAGCCTTACAAATATCATAGACATTGCTTCACTGCCAACAAGCCTGTTCAGTACCCCAGTGAAGTTGTTTGATTCCCTTCATTGAATTTCCTTTCACCACTTCAAGTTGTAACTTTGCATTTAAATTCTAAGATGCGGACAATATTTTTATGAATTTCCTTTCATCATATCTTTTTGGACTAGATGGGGGCAATCAAAATTTGAATTTCCTTTCACCATTCATCTTATACTTTTCTCTAACATGAAGTGGGGGCAATCAATTAGTAGAAAGTATACCAAGGGTAATATATAATTTTACAACAGAGGTCTGTTAACTTACTTTGATTACTTTGGGTCAGTTTTCCTTTGACCTTCAAAAATTCTCATTTGGCAAGAAAAGTTTAGGGGAGAACTTATTTCCAGGGGTCTTCTTTTGAGCAAGACTAATCGTCAAAACCTGTTGAAAAAACCGATGGAATTAGAATTAGCCTATGCATATCTTAATTCGGTAAGAGCTGAGGAGTTGCGAGAACTTGCCCAGAAGAATATTTTGTTGGCTTTTAGAGCTAAAGTGCAACCTCTTCTCCCTCTATGGAGACCATGGGAAGACATATGGATTCCAAAGGAAAGAAACGAAAATGGAATGGAGTGACCAAGAAGGTTTCAGACTTCATTAATACAGGTGTTATAACACAAACCTGACTCTTGGAACTTCTTTGAGGATGCTTTACTTCTTCTGTTTACTTTAATTATCTTTATCTTGTTCAGGGGAACTCTTTGGAATCCATAGTGAAAAAAGGTTCTTTCCTGACACATTCGATGAATATGTTCACGCTCGATGAGAACGTTGTTGCACCTAGGTGGTAATTATTTAAAAACAAGACATTTCGGGAAATCGTACCTTTGTCTTACCATTTCGTTTTTATCTTAGTAAATTTTCTTTTATCACCTATTTCAGACAGATTGATTTCACGATGCATGACTATCCCCTTTCCTCGTTTTGCTATATGGGATCTAAGCGGAATCCTGCAAGAAGACAACATGAAGAATATCAGGGTTTTAAGACTTATGGAATTCAAGGTGTTGATTATTTCATATCTCTACTTCTAGGAGATCACTAACTTGTTTTATTTGCGATGAAAGTAAAACTTACCGAAAAACCATAAAAACAAAAGACACAAACGGGTATATACAGTGGAAATTTGGAAATCATTTATTGCATATAGTGCTTCAGATAACACCCGTTGATAGGGGCATTGTAGATTTTACCATCCAAATTCTCTAACAAAAATGAATTCTTCCCTTCAGAAGCTGTGACTTTGAACGGTCCATACCAGATATGGTCAAATTTTCCATGTTTTTCCAAGTCTTCCCTCCTAGCATCCCATTTCAAAACCAAATCGCTAGGAAGGAATTCCCTGTCTTTAGCCTTATGATCGAACAATGCTTTCATGTTGTCCTGGTATTTCTGCAACCTTTCGTCCACTTCAGCAAGCCACCGACCCCTCTTCCCGTCACTGTCGGGCTAAACCAATATGTCTTTTACAGAACTGGTAGGAACATATGCAATTACCTTGGACTGTAACACATAGGTTTTGAAGCCTTCAGTGCCTTCATCATAGCATACACTTCCTTTTCCATAATATCATACCTCAATTCTGTGTCTTTGAGGCTTTTACTAAAAAATGCTATTGGTTGCTCGAAGCCTTCTTCGTTCTTCTGGAGAAGTACTGTCGCGACTGTGTGCTCGGAGGCAAATGAGAAAATCAGAAACTCTTTTAGATAGTCAAGACTGGGCAACACAGGCACCTCGCCTATAACTTTTTTGATACGCGCAAATGATGCTTTGGCTTCTGTCGTCCACTTGACTTCAGTGTTCTTCTTCAACATATCTGTGATCAATTTCACGATTTCAGTAAAATTCGGGATAAATCTCCTCAAAAAATTTCTTTTTCCTAAAAATGATTGAATTTCCTTTACATTTCTAGGAATATTTATAGTGTCTATAGCTTCGACCCTTTTGGGATCGATTTTAATTCTGTATCAAGACACAATATGGCCTAGGAGTTTACCTTCTTGCATTGCAAAATGAGATTTTTTGGGGTTTAAGGACAAACCAAATTTCTGGCATTTCTCGAACGTTTGCTTGAGATGTATCAGATGATCTTCATCAGATTTAGAAAAAACAGTCAGGTCATCGAGGTAGATAACCACGAATTTATCTCTCTCATTGATGAAAGCAATATCCATAGAACGCTGGAAGGTAGCACCTACATTCATCAAACCAAAAGGCATTTTGTCATACATAAATGTCCCCCAAGGGGTGGTGAAGGTTGTTTTTTCTTTATCGTGTTCGTTGACAACAATCTGATTATAATCCGAAAACCCATCAATCATGGACATTCTATTTTCACCAGCCACTTTTTCCAAAACATGATTCATCTTGGGTAGCGGGTAATTATCTTTGAGAGAGGATTTATTTAGATTTCTAAAATCTACACACAGTCTAATCTCCCCACTTTTCTTTCTAACAGGGACCAGGTTGGCTACCCAGTCAGAGTATCTCAGTGGTACGATTATTTTTGTGTCCAGAAGTTTTTTGACTTCCTTCTCGACCACGGGCAATAAAAAGGGATTAATTTGCCTAAGTTTCTATCTAAAAGATTTAACACCAGGTTTTAAAGGTATCTTGTGTTCGATCATAGTGGTGTCATAAGTTCTCAGCTCGTCATAAGACCAGGCGAACATGTCTTTATATTGTTCGAGTAAATCTGCATATTTACCTTTTATTTCAGGAGGAAGGTACTTTGATATTTTAACTACTCTAGGTTCCCCTTTGGTCTCTATATCACAATCTTGAACTTCTTCTGGTTGAGGTTGCAAAGTAGATTTTAAGGGCATGTCATTTAGGTCAAATAGTCTTTCCAGAGGAATTATTCCTTTTGAAATCTAATTGTTTTTTAATACTAACATGCGATGATTCGCGATCGTTTCTTGGAATTCTCGAGGATCCTCCCCCTCTTACATAATCCAAGTATGGTCGTTTTGGTTTTCTTTGTCATTGTGAGTTTCAGTGAAATCATCCACCATTTCATGGAATTTTATGATCTGGTCATCATCTTCGAACACCTACCAGTGTTGAATGTTGTTCAGTATGGAAGGTCTGTGCCTCACCTCTATGTGGTACTTTAGTTTGAAATCCATAGGGGGTGCAAAGGTTGAGGCTGCTTTAGCTAATGAATCGGCCTGTAGGTTTTCCACACGTGGAATGTAATGAACATTTACCAATGAGAAGAAATTTCCAATTAGATCCCAGGCGTAATTTCTGTAAGATCTTAATATCGAGTGCTTGGCCTGGTATTTCCGATTTATCTATTTCACAATCAGTTACGCATCTCCATAGACTTCCAAGTTCTGAATGTTTAGCTTCCTGGCACCTTCTAGTCCCAAGACTAGGGCTTCATACTCACATACATTATTCATGTAGTCTATGTCCAACTGCAGTCTATAAGAAAATGGGATAACGAATTCATCCTTGGGTGCTACAAACAACACTCCTGCACCTGCTCCTTCACATGATGAAGCACCATCAATTTTTTTTTTCCAAATTCTAGTGGTATACCAATTTCCATCTATCCTTTCCGATTTATTTTCATCTATATGACTTTCTTCTGTACAATTATTTACGCCATCATCGAAGGATAAAATACAATTTCCCAGGTCCTGGTCGGCAACATAAACAGGGTAATTATTAGGATGTTGTGGATCACTTACTGTATATGCCAACCGTGTTTCCCTGTATAACCGAGTGAACTGTCCGCCAAAAATAGGAATAGTAGCATAGGTCATGTCTAGTTGAAGAGATCCCCCAAGCTTGACTCCCCAAGATCTAGATAATAGTAAGCCATACTTTGGAGGTATATCAGCGATAACTACATCCATTAGAACATTTTTTATTGGAACTTGTACAAGGGTTACCGCTAAGTCTTTAATCATGCCCATACACTTAAATCTCCTTGAATCGAAAGAATACAGATCCCCATATGTCTTGGTGATTTTGAGCCCAAGTCTGTCCATAATAGACTTGGGCATTACGTTATGTGAGGCTCCAGAATCTATCATGCAGTTATGTAGCAGATGATCGTGCAAATTTAGTGTAATGTAGAAGGGGGCAATGGTATCCCTGGCACCTTCGAAATGTGGACCAAAAGTTATGTTAGGCTTATCGTCTTCCAAATTTATCACGTCGGACTGACTTTCTAAATATGAAAAATTTATCATTTTGGTTAATTGTTTTCAGTACACGGGATTCTTTGCCAATTCGACCAGGGGTATTGGTATCTTGATCTTATTTATCTCATTTTTGTGGTTGAAACCTCCCACGAGTTTATCTATTTCTTTGGTGGGAACTTCGGTCTCCTTCCTTTCTAACTTATTTGTTTGCATTGTTTTATTTTCAGTGATTCTGGTCTCCGATGTCTATGTTCCGACTACCTTAGTTTTCCCAGCTCCGATCTCGGCCTCCTTTGTCTCGATATTTTGTAGATCTGTTGCTTTTATTTTAGTCTTCTGTATCTTGTTGTCTCTTGGAGTGGGCTCATATGTTTCGCCTCTTGGCAGGATTTTCTTGGGTTGAGTAGTCATCACAAATTTATTTTTAGGCCTCAGGTTGTACTTATGTTGGAGCTTGTCCATTATAGTATCGACCATTCCTTGATAGGTAGAATCATCGGTATTGTTTATGTTGTTATCTTTATTTGATTCTTGTTCTGTGTTCATAGACTTCTCATAATATGCCTTAGTTAAATGAGGTTGTATACAATCATCACCCAAATTTTTCACATCGTCTTATAGGTCTTCAAACTCCTCCATGTCATTTCCTCCTATAAAATTTTCATTTTTTAAAGGAGTTTGAATTTTTTGGTCTTCGTTTTTAATTTGTCTTTGTTGAATTTAAGGATTGGGTTTCCTTCTCAACTCTCTCTTAATGAATTGATCTGCTTTGGATTGATCTAGCTCCATCCTTGAAATCTTATTTGATAACTCCTTTGTTATCCTAGCCATATCATCCATTTTATCACCTGAGGACCTCCTAGCTCCTGAGGGTCTCACTTGTTCTATAAAGAGTTTGGTTTCTTTGTTTCCCATTTCTATTTTTGTTTTTAATTTACCAGAATCCATCTTGTTTGACTCAATCTCTAAGGCATCATCTTGCATTCAGGTTAGGTCGACCCCTCTCCTTTCTCTTAATAATAACGCGAAATCAGGTTCAAAGGCTCCTACAAAGGTTACCTTGGCTGCAGGAACTTCGACTGGGATCTTATTATATAGTTTGTTAAATCTTTGAATGAATTCCATGACAGTTTCTGAATTTTTTTTCTTTAAAGATCCAAACTCAGTCAAATAGTATAAATGGTCTTTCCTTTCACCCCATTGTCTGAGAAAGGAGTCTTCGAGAGCATCATAGGATAATACCGAACCTGCGGGAAGACTTCAAAACCACGTTCTCACATGTCCCTCGAAAGTTTGGAAAAACAATTGCGAATACACATCTTCATGTTCAAGACCCAAGATATATGTGAATTCATCGAAAAAATTTATATGTTCGGTCGCGGTTAGGTCTCCTTCCCTTGTAAACTTAGGTAGGTTTTTCATGTAGTTTTTAGGCAAGTCATGAAGGGGTACAGGGAGGACCATAGGAGCATATTTGGCAGCTAATTTAGCAAAAATCCTGGGGGGTGGGGGTGGCACTTGACCTCCCTCTCCTCCTCCTCCGACAGATCCTCCTCCTCCTCCTCTGGCAGCTGCCATAGATACTCTGGGATAGGAAACGGGTATGTTATACAGAGGGTTTTGGAAGATGTATAGTGAATATTTAGCTTCTTTGAGAGACAGGAAAACTGAAAAAGGGGGGACGAGCTACAAGGGCTTGGCTCCTTTGATTTGCAAGAGATGTAAACGAGAGAACCCGTGGGTATGGAATCCGAATATATGGTGTACTCTTCGAGACTTTGCGAGGTCGAGAAATCTAACTGAAAATTTAGAGGGATATCAATCGATGCTAGCTTTACTGAGGGATTCTCACCTTCGTTTACACTTGAGGTAGTCGGATGAGTTTCAGATTTAACTTTGGGGAAAACTACATTTGGGTTTAGGGTTTCGACCTCGACTTTCTTGGCCGACGTTTCTCTGAAAAGGGTTCTAGAAGGAGCTTCTTGCGAAGTAAGAGTTTCAAGTGGGATCTTAGCCTTAGGTTGCATGTGCCTAAGCTGGTAGACCATAGTAGTTGGCTTAAGGGAACCTCTTGTTTTTAGTATTTTTTCAGGATCGAAAACAGGCGTGGTCTGTTTACCATCTGGGTTTTGTCTGGTGTTCCTTCGACCGGATGCCAGCTTAATTAAACATGGAGTTTCCAAGTGAAAAATAAAATCTTAGCCTTTAGAAGGTGTTCACTCTTTGTTCACTATCAAAGAGTAGACACTTGCAAATGTCGTTCTCCCAGGGAAAATGATTTCGGATCTCCATCCCTGGAAACAGCGCAAGAAAGATGTTGTTCCAGATTCTGTACTTAAGGCTATGAAGTATAGAGTCTAGGCATCCAAAAAAAAGGGTGAATGATAGAAAAGGAAAGAACAACTCTCAGGGAAAGAATCTACAGCTGATTTCTGAGTTGTCTTTTCCTAGCTTCCAGATGTTTTCGGATGCTTATATCTCGTTCAATGGTTGCCCATGAACATTTGAGTTCTACCCGGGTAGTGGCAGTCTTTAGTATGGTATTGAAGAGGTTTAAAGAGATGTTGGCCTGATCTGAAACACCAGGTTCAACATTGGGTTGTCTTATAATGGGCACAATCATGAAGGAACGGGGTTTTAAAAGGTTTGTTGCTTCTTTTTTAGAACGTTGTTTCAATTTTAGACCATATGGGAAGGATTTTTTCGAATATGAATTGATAGTAAAACAAGTCCAAAGTCCTTTTTCTGTAACTGAGAAAATTTTGAAAGGTAATAGACACTCAAGAACTAGAACAAATGATCACAAAAAAGTGCATCAACCATGCACCAACCTGTAATCAAGTTGTACCATAAACAAGTGCATCCAACCATGTACCAAGTATGTACCAATCATGTGTCAACTACTCATCAACTATGACTCATCAATATGTACCAACATCATCTGTTAAATTATGTACCAAGGCAAGTGTTTCTCTTCCCTAGGCCCTAAGGGGGAGAAATTGCCGAATATGGGTCTTAGTCAAATTAATTTGTGAGATGCAAATTAAAAGATAACTTTATGATTAAAGTGAGGGTGAGTGAAGAGACACAAAATCTCAGCCACCCATCTAATCTAAACTCAGCCATTAGATTAGAAAACTCCTCACCTTCCCTCATGAGGTTGATTAAGGCAAATGGGCGCACCCATTCTTGGTTGTTCAAGAACAAGGGAGTTGGAGAAATCTTGGTGAGAGGCCAAGAGGCTCTTGGTGAGATGCCAAGAGCAAGAGAAGAAGATGCAGCAACAGTCTTATTGAGAGAGCAAGAGATTCCTGGTGAGATGCCAAGAGGTTCTTGGTGAGATGCCAAGAACAAGAAAGTTGCAGCATTCTTGTTGAGAGAACAAGAGAGAGCAAGAGAGAGGTTGAGCTGAGAAAAGAGACAGCATTTGCCGAA
>ML781529.1:363175-383866 GCA_009831015.1 Picea engelmannii | reverse complement strand
AAATTTTCAAAAGCTTCTGATTTGTTCTTGAGAAAGCAAACTGCAGTCATTCTTGTATAATCATCAACTAATAACATAAAGTATCTCTCACCTTTTAAGCCTTTTGTTGTAGTTGGTCCAACTAGATCAGTATGCACAATCTCTAGTGGTTTTTTTGTTGAATATTCCTTTGATTTGAACCTGGTCTTTTTTTTCTTTCCTTGTTGGCAATGCTTGCATAAAGTGTTGGTTGGTTTCGTGATCTGGGGCATTTCTCTAACTGCTTCTCTTTTGCTGACTTTGACAAGGTTATCAAAATGCATGTGACCCATTCTTTTGTGCCATAGCCAAATTTCATCTTCCTTTCCTAGACAACACTTTTCATTTCTAATTTCGCTTAACACATATATGTTGCTTGAAGTTCTTGCAGCTGTAGCGACCAATCTCCCTGAACCTTCTTTTCTTATCTCACACTTTTGTGAATCGAAAGTAACTTTATGACCTTGGTCACACATTTGACTCACACTTAAGAGATTATGTTTCATATCTTCTACTAGTAGAACATTTTCTTCCTTTTCATTCATGTTCCCAATTTAGACTGTGCCTTTTCCAATAATTTTGGATGAATCATCATTTCCAAAGGAGACCGATCCATCTCTTTCCTTTCGTAATGTAAGAAACTTGTCTCTATCACCTGTCATGTATTTTGAACATCCACTATCAACATACCAACCATGTTTCTTCTTTTTAGCTTGTAGAGCGACTGTGCTTTCTTCATTTCTATACTGATCTTGCTTTCTTATCCATGTCATTTTCTGAGATTCTTGTTTGTGACTCTGTTGAGGTTCTTTATGAGGGACTGTCATTCTACAATTTTTGGCCATGTGTCCAAAATTGTTACATTTGTAACATTCCACTTCAGTGCTCAAGGATTCAAACCTGTTGTAACTTCTTCTATGTGTTTCACTAGGTCTTCTTGAATAACCCCTTTGTGTATGGCTCTCAAAGTAGTTATTGTTCCTATTGTTAGCTCTACAATTTACAACTTTATGTCCAAAATTATTACAAGCATAACATAAACCAAAAAATATAGTTTGATACCTGGTAGTTGAAGATATTATGAAAGGAGGTGCTCTTATGAATCCTTCTTCTTCTTGAGGCCCGTCTATCTATTGTTGATTCTGAAATCTGAATCTTCTTGGTGGAGGAGTGTCCCTGTAATCTTTCTTGTATATCTTTTTATCCCCTTTGATTGTTTCTGCATAACTTTTTGGATTTGTTTCTTGCTCTGTTTTTTTGGAGCTTGATCCCTTTTATGTCTGATTGTATCCAAGTCCAGACTTGTCAAGATAAGATTTTTGACTACTGATAATGTCATCCAGAACTTTTGAGCTATTCTGCATATTTTTCTTTTGAATATCCTTTCTTAGTGTGACAATCGCTGCTTCCAAGTTTCCAATGATCATGTCCTTTCCTTCTAGTTGTTCTTTGAGTGCTTCTTCAATTCTTTTATCTTCTTATATTTGAACCTTCAATTTTGTGATCATTTGTTCTAGTTCTTGAGTGTCTTTTTTTTTTATCTAGTTATGCTTGTAGTTTCTTGTTTTTCTTCTTTTCTCTTCTGATAACTTCTATGGCACTCATTAATTCTTCTTGGAAGTCAACTTCTGCCTCTTCAATTTCTTCTTCATATGATTCTTCATATTCTTCTTCGAAGTCTTCTTTATCAAAGTCTTCTACTTCCATGAATAGAACTCTCCCTGTTTCACTGTCACTGACTTCATCTTCATCTGATGATGAGATGTCTTCTTTGGTGCAAAAGTTTTTCTTGAAAACTTTCTTTGTAGTTCTTTTACTTTTATATGTTTGTCTACCTTTTGAGTAACCTTCATTATTTCTCTTTTTCTTATGAGGACATTTGTAAGCAAAATGACCAATACCATCACAATTAAAACAAATTAAAGGAAGCTTACCTCTATACCTACCGTTGGTTCCCTTGTTCAATCTTTTCCTATATTCTTCTTGTTCCTTTTTTTTTTTCTTTGATCTTTTGGATGCTTTGAAGGCTACTTCTTTTACATCTGGATTTTCCTGTTCAGTTCTCATCTCATATGCTGTGAAGATTCGATGCAGTTCATCCATGCTTATTGAGTTTAGATCTGATCTTTCTTCTAGCGCTAATATCTTATGGTTTAATCTCATAGGAAGAGATATTAGTACCTTTTGAACAATTACAAATTCTTCGATTTCTTCTCCCAATCCTATGATTGCATTCATTGTTTCATTGACTCGTAAGAAGTAGGCTGCGATATCTTCATCTTCCTTCATTTTTAGTTGTTCAAACTGACCTCTGTAAGTTTGATGCTTTGCTGCTTTGACTTTTGAATCTCCTTCGTAAATATTTCGAAGCTTGTCCCAAATCTCTTTAGCAGATTTACAATGTGAAACATTGGTGAATACCGTATCACTGAGACCATTCAAAAGTTCATTTATGGCTTTGGAATTATTCTCACCGAGTTTCACTGCTTTGTCATTTGTTGGTGGAATTGTTGGTGCTGTGTATCCATCTACAATTGATTGCCAAACTTGAAATTCTTGTGCCTGTATATATGCCTTCATCCTTATGCTCCAAAAAGAATACTTATGTCCATCAAACTATGGTATTCCATTTTTATACGAGTTGGTACTCTCCATGATCTACCTTTCAGTGGTTAAACTAATTTTTGAAGGAACCTGCTCTGATACCAATTGTTGGATTACTGATAGGGGGGGTGAATCAGTAATAGCGGAATTATAATCCTTTTTCTTCAAATGTTATATCAATGTAGAATTCTTATCCAATAATGAGCATGAAGAAATAAACAATCACACACATACACAGTACACCGGTGTTTTACGTGGAAACCCAAATCGGGATAAAACCACGGAATGTTTTTTCTTATATGTCTTGAATAATTACATTCATTGGAAGCACCAAATTCCTTTGTTTTCCAATTGCAAATAGAAGGAGGATCCAACACCCTAGTTTCTTAGGCTACAACCTAGGGGAAGCTCCAACTCCCCAATTCTCTGGCTACAACCAAAAGGAGGCTACAACCTCCAATGTTCTCCAGCTACAACCGGAAGGTGGCTACAACCACCTGTCCTTGTCTCATCCTGCCACCCTGGAGTAGAAGTAGAATGATGGAACCACTGTCACACTATCATTGTGAGATATACCACTGTAAACCTATACCAATAAATCTAAACCATGCATCAACCTGTACCTCAATCTGTAATCAACCTGTACCATAAAAAAATGCATCAACCATGCACCAACCTGTAATCAAACTGTACCATAAAAAAGTGAATCCAACCATGCACCAAGTATGTACCAATCATGTTTCAACTACTCATCAACTATGACTCATCAATATGTACCAACATCATCAACTATACACCTCATGTATGTGTTCCAACTCATCAACTACTTGTCTCAACCTTGTACTCAACATGTACCACAACCAAAAGCCCTCATCAATTTCATCATCCAAATATGATTTGTAGCTCTGTAATAGACCTAGTGTATATGATCACATTCCTTCAAACCTTCCTTAACTTTAAAAACAAAAGACTAGCATTTTCATCAAACTTTTCTTTAGTCTCACATGCCTAGTTTTGGATTAGTCAACAACCCTAAATTGAAGTAATCATAACTTTGAACCTGTAATGTATAAATATCTGAAACTGATATACAATGTTCTTCATTGTTTTTAATGCAATTTCTCCAAGTGTCACTACTTGGAACCTCTCAAAAAATGAGTTATAGCAAAAATGGCATACCTTGTTGAATTCTGGCTTATTCTAGAGAGAGACCTTGTAGAGCATGCCCCGCACAAAATGTTTGTTGAAATGATATAAAACTATTACAAAGAATACTAAAGACTGTACCCTAACCAACACATTTTGTCTCACTAAATTTGGATCTGTTATGAAGAAGTTATGACATTTTTACCCGAAACACTTGATTTTGACTAGTTTCAGGACTGGCCACAAACCCTATTTTCCACGGAGTGTAACTCCAAAAATACAATGACCACTAAGATCAATTGTTTTCCAAAGATACTTGGATATGTTTTCTCACTTTCATAGCAATTTCACGGTCTGAATCATTATAGAAAAAAAGTTATAGCAAAAATGGTGAGATGACCTGTAAATAACATACCTTAGAAAGCACCATCAAAAGAATTTATCCTTCCTTGCATTTCGGCCTTTTTTTCTTCACCTTCACTCAGAATTCTGGTTTAGATATCCTTGGTTACCTCAGACACATATAGATATTCAATATTCTCAAGTTTGATTCAAATGAGAGATCACTTCCTCTTATTTATACTCTCCAAGTAGCTTCCTTAAAAACATCTTCTAGGTCACTTGGCCCACTTTCCTTATTTTAGGGTTGGGTCCACTTCTAATTTCTCCATTAAATTTATTATTGAAATAATTTATTTTGTATTCACTTTGAATTATAATACACTCGTCACTTCAATTTATTATTGACCTTTTAAAATCTCTTAAACCACTTTGACTACTTTGACCTTTTGGGGCTTCTAGATGACATATGAGGGTCCTCCAACTTCGTAAGGCCATAAATCTCAAACCGTGAGGAGTTATGTGATGTTCTACATACCCCTAGAAATGGCATGACATGTACTATCCATATAGAATAGTATTATCTAAAAATATATCATAACTCATACCATTGCCCATCAAACAAACTTGGGTCCATTACCCAAACCTGGGGTCTCCAACTTCTCATGGCCATAACTCTCTAACCATGAGGAATTATGTGAAGTTCCACATACCACTAGAAATGAAAGGACAAGCACTATCCATATAGGATATTTTCCCTAACAGAATCACTTTCCTTCATCTCATTATTCCACAATTAAGCATGGGTTATCTTACTCCACAAAGCGTCTTCCCGTGAGGTCTTTCACCATAAGGGGACCACTTTGGAGTTCATCCATATTTACTTCTTATCAACCATGAAAAAACAATAATGAGTCATATTTACATCAAACAATATTGGGTCCATTACCCAATCCTTTGTGCTATAGGGCTTTCTTCAAGGGTTGACATCAATGACAACCAACCTTAATCAACAGTCCTATATGAATTGTAAGAAGGATTCATGCATACTGTGTGTTGAGAACTTGCAGAGCTAAGTGCAAGTGATTGTAAGAAGGTTTTGTGCTTTGACCTACTCGAGGAAGGAGGATCTGGCGAGGTGCACGCAGATCTCCTGTCCTATGTGAAGTTGGCCTTGTGGCTCTGTGCATGTAAGAATATTGGAAGAAGCTAATAAAAAAGAAGAAGAGTTGGTGGACGTATCCCCACACTGGGGTGAACCACATATATCTTTTGTTATGATATTTGTGTTATATTTATCTTGTATTTTCTTAGTGCATTGTTATGATAGATAGATCTATGAATTTTTAGTGCTTATGATCTAAATGAATGCTAGATTTTCTTTGATGCTATGTGTTGAATGGTTAGATGTGCCTAGACCTGGATTAATATTGTGTTGTTCTGTAACTAGGGTTTTAACATGTGATGTGAATAAAGGGGTTAAAGACTAATGAATGTTATTGGCTAAGTGCTCTATTAATTATTGTGATCACAGATCTGTGCCCCATCTAGGTTGTAGACACTTGAGTCCTACAACCCCCCCTGCCTCTACCTCGAGTGAGACTTCATCTGCTTCACAGGTGTTTCTGAAAGGGCCAATAGTTAGGGTTTTCTTGGTTCATTGTTGAAGTGTTGAACCCTAGGTCTACCTCTGTGCCAACAAATGGTTCTTTTTTCGGGACTTGAAACTATGATTGTTGGGAACTGAAGAAAAGAGAAAGCTCTGTGCATAGATCTATTGTTGTGGTGCACAGTATTCTACTTGACTTATGAAGCTCAGTGCTAAGAAGGGAATTGTATTTGAAGAAAAGAGGTAATATCTTAAATCTTTGTGCTCTGAGAAAGGTAAGATAAATAGAAATTTTGGTTTCGAAAGAATGGATCTAGGTATGTTTGATAGATTTTGTCCTAGTCTTAAAACTAGGGCATAGCTAGAAGAAATAAGATTTGATATGGATGGATCTGACAGAAATAGTGAAAGATATGGTATCCCTATGCATAGAAATAATTTTTGGAATAACAAGTGGATGCATGATCCTAGAAAGAATTTTTTGCAGGTTCATCATTGTGATCTCAATGAGCAGTACAAGAAAGGTTGGGGATCATTTAAGAGAAAGAGAGGATTGACTCTTTGTTATAGTTGCAGAAGACCGAGACATCTTGCTAAGGAATATCCTGGTAGAGGTCCTATTTGTCTTTGTTGTAAAGCTACTGGACATGAAGTTTTGGACTACCCTAGAATGATTGCTAAAGTTGAAAAAATGAATATGAGACAAGAAAACCATGAGGAAGGTCAAGAGACTAAGGATATGCTAGAACACCAGAAAGAATCAGAGACTATATTATTGCAAATGAAATAAACCTTGAATGATCACAGAGACATTAGTTTACCAGATATCTTAAAAGAGAAGGAGTGCATAGAAACAAGAATATGAGACTTCAACATAGACTGTGTATTGGATGCAGAAACATAGGTGAATATCATGACAAAAAGTACTTGGGAAATTTTGGGAAAGCCTGCTATGATTCCTTCATTAGGAAGAATAGGATTTTTTAAAGGAAAGATGATAACCCTATGTGGAAGACTTACTCATGTACCTACAATTTCTCTTGGAGAATCGAATGAAGAATAATTTGAGGTCGTTAAGTTTGTTGAGAACAATGCCCCCTTTGTGCTTTTGTTAGGAAGGACTTGGATTGAGAAAAATCATATCCGAAGGAAAGAAGAAGAGGAATCTATAGAATAGAAAAATCAAGAATTAGGGGATTTCATGGCTAGGAGAATAGCGTGCTTAATAGAAGAATAGGAGGACAAGTTGAAGCAACTGAGGGCCTAAGACCTAACTATCAAAGTTGAAAGAACACAATAAGGCTTATAGAACCTGTCCATGAAGGAGAGAAGAGAACCTACCCCTGAAGTAATAAGAGAAGAGGTATTCCACTTAAACCCTTTGAAAGACCCTCAGCAGTGTGAAGTTACTATGCTAAGAGAAGATAAGAATAAAAATGGAAAGAGGAACCCAGTGACTCAGATCATAGGAAAGAAGGCCAGAAATCTCAGCAAAAAGAAAGCAAAGCTAGAAAAATTGCATGAGGTTCCAGAGAAGACTTCGTAGAAAGCATGCTTGCAGAACTTGAACCTCATTGGAATAGTAGAACAACGCAGACTGACACTTTTCCACGGTGAAGCTATATGACCGTTGGAGGAAATAACCAAGGAATGGCCTGCAGAATTCCTTGTACTAGTCGAGAAGACAGAGCTCTCTGACCTCGACCTCATCAGAAGTCTTGTGGTCACTCGAGAAGAATATGATGGACTGAGCATCACTAAGAAGACGAAGAAGAAGTAAGAAGTGCAAGAAATAAACAACTCATCATAGGAAACTACGCCTGATTCACTTGGAGGAGGAGGAGCTGACGAAGTAAACCAATTGGAGGAAGGGGAAGAAGACAAGAAGGAAAAGGGCAAAGTGACACCACCTAAGGATCCCCTTACGGAGACCGAGACATCAAAAAAAAGAAAGGTTTCTCTGAATAAACCCTCAGCACGGAAGAAGTCATGAGACAATAAGCCCCAGTCACAGACTGTGCTCACAGTGGATTATATTGACCTCATCATCGTAGCTATAGCAGATACTTCAAAGGATATTTTGCAGTGAAACGAAGAAAATCAGGAAACAATGTATGACAGGATCGAGGCAGAGCTGAAATGGGTACAACAAGCCCTCTATTCAAGTTGCGCAGTGTCTATAGCGTCATCATCATCAGAAGGTATAGAAGTGGGAGATGAGCCTGCCCAACTACGCAGATTAGAAGATGCGACAGAGGCTCACCTTTGACGAGTACAGGAAGAAAAATAATAGGCCACAGAGGCATTGAAGAAAGCAAAGGAGGAAGCCCTAGAGAAACGTCGGGTTGCGCAGCAAGAGAAAGATGACCTCCGAGTGAAGTTGGAAGAGGACAGAGAGTAGATTCAGAGAGAAAAAGACCATCTTCTAGCGAAGCAGATTGGGGTTAGAGAAACAATAAATAGAGCACTTCTCTTTGTGTCGAGCCTAGAATAGATGGAAGAAGAGACAATTGAGAGCCAAGTGAGGAAGCTCGTTGAAGCCATTCAACAGCTTCAAGTAAGAGTAACAAAACTGGAACTACAAGTAGTGTCGAGCACACCACAAGAAGTGTGAGATCAGAGGGAAGAAACTGTCAGGAATGCATTTGAAAGAATCAAGGCATTGGCTTTAGAATGTAAACAACTCAGTGATCGAAGTGCACAGACCTATGAGCTCCGTGTAGATGACCCGGAGCTGAGGAGATTGGAGGTACAGCTCCAGGAGGCAAAACAGAAGGCATCGACAGTGCAATCGCAGCTGAACCAGCTAACAGTCGTTGAGAAGATGAAAAGATGACAGGAGCAGCACGCAATTCAGCAGTAAGTCAATTCCATCTAGAGTAGAGTCATGGAAGTGACCCAGAGAGTCCAGTCGGTGCAGGATGAAGCCTGCACACTTTTTGAAGAGATCGAGGGACAAGGTGCACAACTGGAACAAGTGGTCACCATGGTGGAACAATGCTTGGAAGGTCCTATCACCGAGAAAGTCATTTAGGAGTTCATCGAACAGGAGGCTCTTGTGAAGCAGCAAGTCGAGGCACCTCAATCCAAGCTCGAGGCCTTCAAAGAAGAATTTTCTAGATCAGAGTGACTCAGAATGAGTCACAGGTGAGTGTTGGGGGCCTGTTGGCCCTCGACCAAGTTTTGGAGAACCTTGGTCATGTTTGACCATTTTTGGAACTTCAACAGGCTGGTCAAAGATGGATCGCCCAGGCGAAGCAGAGATCACGGGATCTCGCCCTTTTTTGCGGGCTTTTTGGTTTTTAGGGTTTATGTAATGGGTATGGGATGTCGGCCCATGGGTCTTACCCATGTTAAGGAACTTTTTGTAATATATAAATAAGTATCCAAGTGATGTAAGAGTATTTCGATCTATGATATAGAAGTTGGCTTTGTGTAAGATATGTAGGGGATTTTGGTAAGTGCAAGTCCTGTATGAATTGTAAGAAGGCTTCGTGCATATTGTGTGTTTAAAACTTGTTGAGCTAAGTGCAAGTGATTATAAGAAGGATTTTTTCTTTGACCTACTCGAGGAAAGAGGATCTGGCGAGGTGCACGTAGATCTCCTGTCCTATGCGGAGTTGGCCTTGCGTCTCTGTGCATGTAAGAAGATCGGAAGAAGCTAATAAAGAAGAAGAGTTGGTGGATGTAGCCCCACACTGGAGTGAACCATGTATATCCTGTGTTATGAGCTTTGTGCTATATTGTTCCTGTATTTTCTTAGTGCATTGTTATGATAGATAGATCTATGAATTTTTAGTGCTTATGATCTGAATGAATGTTAGATATTATTTGATGATATGTGTTGAATGGTTAGATGTTCTTAGACCTGGATTAATACTGTGATGTTCTGTAACTAGGGTTTTATCCTGAAATGTGAATAAAGGGGTTAAAGACTAATGAATTTTATTGGCTAAGTGCTCTGTTAAGTATTGTGATCACAGATCTATGTCCCAGCTAGGTTGTAGACACTTGAGTCCTGCAACCCCCCCTACCTCTACCTCAGGTGAGACTTCATCTGCTTCAGAGGTGTTTTCGAAAGGGTCGATAGTTAGGGTTTTGTTGGTGCATTGTTGAAGCATTGAACCCTGGGTCTACCCCTGTGCCAACACATTCATAGGAAGCACCAAATTACAAATTATCTAGAACCAAATGGAAGGAGGATCCAACCCCCTGTTTACAAGCTCCAACATGAAGAAATATACAACTCCCTAAATTCTCCAGCTCCAACTGGAAGGAAGTTATGACCCCCTGATTTACAGGCTCCAACCTGAAGGAATATCCAACTCCATGTATTCTCTGGCTCCAACCGGAAGGAGGATACAACCCCCTTTCCTTTCCTTATACTACCTCCCTGAAATATAAATGTAGACTCAACCTGTCACTGCCATTGTCACTTCCATTGTCATTGCCATTGTCACCATCACTGTATCTTTCACTGCCATTGTCTTTGTCACTGTCAATGATATCGATACATCATCATCATCAAACAAATCCACTCACATAGATCACACATCAAAATATATTCCCAATATCAATTTTCCAAAGCATGTACCATATCCTCCATAAACCATGTACCAAAAGATGTACCTCAAACATACTCCATAACATTCAAAACCATATACCAAGTATATGCCTCAAACATGTGCCAACATCACAAATATGTGCCTCTAACAATGAACCATAACATCCATAAACCAAGTACCAAGGATATGTCTCAAGCATGTATCAATATCACCAAGACATGAACCTCAACCATATGAAACCATGTACCAAAAGGCCTCCAAGATATGCCTTAAGAATGTGTCAAACCATCCATGATACAAGCCTAAAAAAAACACTTAAAAACATACCTTTACTCATGAAGAAAACCTGATGCATATCATCTTCAACAAACACAAAATAGTATATTTCTTCAAATTTATTTCAACCTCGTTGGACAGAGGCCAGTGATCTTGCGGGGCCTCGCGTGACAAGTGTCGTACAACCCATGGGGGTGCCTCGTGGGACAACTGTAGCCTAACCCACATGGATCATCTAAATTAGGTTTTTCATAAACCCTTCGCTATCTATAACTCTGAGACTTCTGTATTTCTTTGTTTCCTCAGATTCACTACAAAAACATCACTTGAGAGATAGATATTCAATGAACTTGTGTATATAAACGAGAGGCTCCTTGAAGTGTATTTATACTTTTCAAGTGACTTATTTCCTTAACTTTAGGTCCGACCTGTAATTTCTTGTTATAATCATTTTACCCTTTAATTAATGACTTGTAACTTCTTGTTGCAATCGTTTTGGGGCTTCTTAACCATTCTTCAGGGATTTAAACTTCATGAGGGCATAACTCCTCAACTGTGAGGAACCACGTGGTGTACCACCTACCGTTGGAAAAAACATGATGAGTAATATCCATACATGAGTGTGTTACATACATTTAAATTTTCCTTCATCCTCATTTTCCTCAAACAACTTTGGGCTTCATGACTGCACCTCTAAGGATTCCAGACTTCTCCAAGGTTTGACATCAATGGAAACCAACTTACCAACAAAAATATCTACCAACACCTAACCTTGCATTCAATACCTACCCAACCCAAGAGAAGCACAAATTTTTGTGTCTACCCAAAGTCGAGTCACCCTCGTCTCCTCTCCTTCATTCCCAAGATTCAACCTGTAGGAATCCATGGGTGAATCCTAGATTCACTAAGAAATCTTATTGCAAGATAATAACAAGAGGGAAGAAATGGGTTACCTGCAAACACAAACATAGAATCGAGGATTTAATCCATGGAAGGAAAATCCAACCTCACCACCAAGATCTCTAATATAATAACTACAAGCCTTTGAATCCATTTCCCTTGAATCATTTCAAACCCATGTTGAATGGTTCATCCTATGAACCATAAAAATCACATCAACCAACCAGAGTGCTTGAAAATCCAAGAATTGATCCTTTTCTCTACAAGTGACCAATTGACTCTAGATCCAAGAAAGAAAAGCCTCGATCGATGATCGATGATATGGGAAACCCTAACAAACAAATCCATCATCCTCTGTGCATGGCTAGATAACTATACTAAGGTTGTAGTAACACTAAATTTGAATTATTACCAAATGAAATAGTTGTAAAAGAGCCAATATGTGTGTGTGTTTGTGTGACCCCAAGCTCAATGCATTTTGGCATAAATCCCTAGTATGGATAGTATGGAGATCATTTTGGCCATCATGTATGTTCACAAAACCATAAATTGTGGTGTGTGTGTTTGAAAAAACATAGCTTGTGGTATACATATATGTTTACAACCATAATTTTTTTGTATACAATCATTCACAGACACATACTTGCAAAACATACTTACCATTTTGAAAACCATATACATAGTTGCTTGGGATGATAGATGAGATTGATTTCCATAGTTGGAATCCATGGCTATGTTATTTCTTCTTTGTTTGGATGTTATGGAATTTCTTTGTTTATGGTGTTATCTCTAGCTTAGGTGGAGAAACATTGAATATCTAAAATATGAGTAGTCTCTTTACCATGATATAATTGTTTAAAATATATAAATTAATTATTGTTCAATATTGTTAGTGTCATTGGTATCATATAACTAGATTAGATTAGTAGTAATGAGATAACAACAAAGTTTAGAAAGGCATGCATGGACACAACAACAACTCATCCCAAATAATGTTTCTTTGGAGATAAGAACATCTTTCCTTGGTCCATGAGAACCTCAGTATTAGACATTATATGAGCATGATATCCTTGGTGAGTAATAGATTGTCGACATTATATCATTAGTTAATGATTTGATGATGTTGATTATTGTGAATGGTTGACACAAATGATAATTGAATGTTGGTATTAGGATATCTCATTTGTAAAAATGATTCATTATGATAATTAGGATGATGATTCAAAAATTGGAGTGATAATGTTGATGGAAGTTGTTGGCCCTTGACCAAGTTTTGGGAGTTTCTTGGTCATGTTGACCTATTTTGGGACTTCAACAGCCTGTTGAAGGAGGAGTGCAAGACGAAGCGGAGATCACGGGATATCGGCCCCCTTTTGGGCCTCTTTTTGGGTTGTTGGGAATATGTAATGGGAAAGGGATGTCGGCCCATGGGTTTACCCATGTTTAGGCCTATTTTTTAATGTATAAATAGATACCTAGGCGATGTAGGAAAGGGCCAATTATCTAAGTGCCAAGTGCAAGTAATAGTTGTATATGCTCTGTGCATGTTGTGTGAGATTTGCAAGGCTAAGTGCAAGTGACTGTAAGAGATTGAGTAGAAGATTTTGTGCTGTAACCTAACTCGAGGAAGGAGGATCTGGCAAGGTGTGCACAGATCTCCTGTCCTATGCAGAGTGGGGTTTCTATGGCTCTGTGCATGTAGATGACTGATTGAAGATAATAAAGAAGAAGAGTTGGTAGACGTAGCCCCAGGAGAGGGGTGAACCACATAATCACTGTGGTATATTGCTTGGCGCTTGTCTGAATGTGTTTATGTCTTCTTTGCTTAGTGATTTGAGATGATTAGATAGATCTTCTTATGCTCAGTGATAATGATGTATGGAATGTTAGATCTAATATACATGAATATGCTCAATGCTTGATCAGTTACGTCCGACCTATTTTACTTTTGCTAAGTGCTCATATATGGTAGATTATTGTGAGTACTGCGAGGCTTTGTTTTATCAGCAAAGTAGATAATGATTGCATGTTAAAGAACTAATGGTGCTAAGTGATTTACTAAGTTTTATAATCATAGATCTATGTCCCAGCTAAGGTTGCAGACACTTGAGTCCTACAACCACCCCTGCCTCTAGCTCGGGTGAGACTTCATCTTCTTCGCAAGTGTTGCCGAAAGGGTCAGTAGTTAGGGTTTTGTTGGTGTGCTATTGTAGCATTGAACCCTGGGTCTACCCCTGTGCCAACAAATGGTTCCATTGTCAGGACCTAAAAATGTGATTGCTGGGAACTAAGAAAGAGGAAGCTTTGTGCAAATATTCAACCTGAAATTGTGAAAGATTTGTGCGTAGATCTATGCCCTACTACGCAGTATTCTACTTGATCTGTAAAGATTTGTGCTAAAGAAAGAAGGTCGGATCTATAGAAAAGAAGCAGGATATGAAATCTTTGTGCTCCAAGAAAGGTAAAAGTGAGAAGTTTTGATTGAAAGAGGTAAGATCTGTAAGCTTTTTTCTCTGTAAAAGTAAGATAAGTCAAAATTTTTGTTTCTAGAGTATGGATCTAGGTATATCTGATAGGTTTTGTCCCAGTTTAAAAGCTAGGGTGTTAATAGATGAAAGAAGGTTTGATATGAGTAGATATGATAAGAATAATGAAAGATATGTTATACCTATGCATAGAAAGAATGTTTGGAATAACAAATGGATGTAGGATCCTAGAAAGAATTTCCTACAGGTTAGCTACCATGATCCTAGTGCGCAGTACAGAAGAGGCTAGGGATCATTGAAAATAAATAGAGGATTAACCCTCTGTTACAGTTGCAGGAGATCGGGACATCTTGCTAAGGAATGCCCTGGTGGAAGACCTAGTTGTCTCTATTGTAAGGCTATGGACCATGAAGTGTTGGATTTCCCTAGAATGATAGCTAAGATTGAAGGAATGAACCTGAGTCAAGAGAACCCTAAGGCATATCCAGAAAAGGCAGAACCCCAGTAAGAATCAGAGAAAGTATGCATACGGATAAGAGAAACCTTGAATGACCACCGACATGTCATCTTATCAGGGATATTCAAAGAGACGGAATGCATCGAAGAAAGAATAGGGGACTTTGACATTGATTGTGTTCTGGATGAGGAAACATAGATGAATATTATGCCAGAGAGAACATGGGAAGCTATAGGAAGGCCTGCTATGATCCCTTCACTAGGAGGAATAAGTTTATTCATAGGAAATCTAGTAAACCTATGTGGAAAGCTCGCTCGGATACCTATGACTGTCAATGGAAATTCGGCAGAAGAAGACTTTAAGATTATTAAATTTGTTGAAGATAGCACCTCATTTACCATGTTAATAGGAAAACCTTGGATTGATAGAGATAAAGCAAGATGAAAGGAAGAAGAAGAAGTTTTGGAATAGAAGAAGCAAGAGTTAAAAGACTTTATGACCAGAAGGATCGTGCACTTGATTGAGGAATAGAAGAGAAGATCACATATATTTAATAATAGCAATTGGGATGTCGAAGCTAAGAGAACACTAGAGGATCCCCAAGAGATTGAATTACCTACCCCAGGCACAGAAGAAGTATTACCTAGAAACCCTAGGAAAGAATTTCAACAGTGCGAAGTAACTAAGAACAAAGAAGAAAAGAATCAAAATGAGAAAAGAATTACTGAGACGAAGCTCACTAGAAAGAAGGCTATAAAGTTAAGAAAGAAAAGGGCTAATACTGAAAGATTATAGGAGGTTCTAGAGGAGACCTCGCATAAAGAAAAATTACAGAATTTGAGCTTCGTCAGGATATCAAAATAGTGACATATGGCACTTCGCCATGATGAAGAAATATAGCCGTTGGGACTTTGCATCACCCCGAACACACTTCACATATTTAGACCATTGATGAAATTCAATGCGGACCACCACTTCATCTACATCACACCACGCGCCGATGAGCATCACCAACAGTTGCATTCCTACTACAAACTAACAGAGGAAGACTTAGAAGAGATTACTAAGCAGTGGTCGGCGGACCTCCTCATCCCAGCTGACCCCGCAGAGCTTTCTGATGTTGATAGTCCAGAAGCCATGCATGATGCACCTAGACAGAGAAATACAAAGAAGAATGAAGAAGCCCAGGATGTCCACAACACTTTAGCACAGACTCCTTCTATCTGACCTAAGTGAGGAGGTGATGGTGGAGAGATAGATAGCATCGAAGTTGAAAAGAATAAAGACGAGGTCACACCGCCAAGAGACGAAGATGATCCCTCAAAGAAAAGTAAGGTTTCCCCTTCGAAACCTTCTTCAAGGAAGAAAATGAAAGCAACTAGAACCAAGTTTGAGACCACCCTAACCTCAGATGACTTCGACTTCATCGTTGCTTCACTCAACGATGCTTCATTGGAGATAGTAGAGAAGTAGGAAGCCAAGCAGGAGGAGATGTTCAGTCGGATCAAGGTCAAATTTCAAGAAGTGCAGCAGGCACTATAGTCCATCCATGCAGTATCCATTATGCCCCTGATGGCAGGAACACCAGAAATGGGAGATGAGCTAGCTCAACTCTACTGGATTGCTGATACGGTCGAAGCTCACCGTCAACGAGCACAGGAGGAAACAACGCAAGCGACCCAGGCTCTGGCGCAAGAACAGGGAGCTCTGTTAGAACAGCGCAGTAATGCAAAACAAGAGAATATTTCTATGCAAGAAAAGTTTGATGAAGAGAAAGCAGAGCTACAACAAAGCAAGGAACATTTGCTCACTGAGAAACTTGAAGTTAAGGAAAGGGTCAATAGAGCACTTCTCTCTGTGACAATCGTTGAAGTCCAGAACAAGGACCAAGTTCCACAGCATGTGGCACAATTGGAAGAGGTAATCCAAAATCTCCAGCAACGCATCGCAGATATAGAACTCTGCATTGTACCCGAAACCCCTCAGGAGATAAGAGACCAACGAGAAGAAACTTCTTGCAGTGCAGTTGGTAGATTAAAATCTCTTGCCTTGGAGTGCAAGCAGCTAAGTAATTAGAGCGCCCAAACATACAAAAACCTTACAGAGAATCCAGAATTGCAGATGTTGGAGTAGCAGCTCCAATAAGAAAAACAACATGTGGATACACTACAGATATAGCTAAATTCCCTATCAATTGAAGACAGGATGAAGAGATCGCATAAACAACACACAACTCAGCAACAGGTTCATATTCTTCAAAGTAAAGTGATGGAAGTCACTCAATGACTTCAACTTGTGCAAGATCAGGCATGTCTATTATTTACAGAGGTGGAGAGCCAAGGAGAAAAGCTTGAACAGGTCGTCCTCTCAGTAGAGTAGTGCCTGGAAGGACCGGTGAATGACGCACTGATCTAGGAGTTCACCGAGCGAGAGGCTACAGCAAAACAACAAGTCGAAGCAGCTCAAGGCGTTCGAGGTAGAATTGGTCAAATCATAGTGACTCAGGACGAGTCACAGGTGAGTGTTGGGGGCCTGATGGCCCTTGACAAATTTTTGGGAGTTTCTTGGTCATGTTGACCTATTTTGGGACTTCGACATCCTGTCGAAGGAGGAGCGCAAAACGAAGCCGAGATCATGGGATCTCAGCCCCCTTTTGAGCATCTTTTTGGGTTGTTGGGAATATGTAATGGGAAAGGGATGTCGGCCCATGGGTTTACCCATGTTTAGGCCTATTTTGTAATGTATAAATAGATACCTAGGCGATGTAGGAAAGGGACAATGAGCTAAGTGCCAAGTGCAAGTAATAGTTGTATATGCTCTGTGCATGTTGTGTGAGACTTGCAAGGCTAAGTGCAAGTGACTGTAAGAGATTGAGTAGAAGCTTTTGTGATGTAACCTAACTCGGGGAAGGAGGATCTGGCAAGGTGTGTGTAGATCTCTTGTCCTATGTGGAG
The DNA here is from genome assembly GCA_009831015.1 of Picea engelmannii. Taxonomy (NCBI): domain Eukaryota; kingdom Viridiplantae; phylum Streptophyta; class Pinopsida; order Pinales; family Pinaceae; genus Picea; species Picea engelmannii. The sequence goes on along the minus strand of ML781529.1, from coordinate 366,512 downwards.
TGGGGTTTGTATGGCTCTGTGTATGTAGATGACTGATTGAAGATAATAAAGAAGAAGAGTTGGTGGATGTAGCCCCATGAGAGGGGTGAACCACGTAATCACTGTGTTATCTTGCTTGGCGCTTGTCTGAATGTGTTTATGTCTTCTTTGCTTAGTGCTTTGAGATGATTAGATAGATCTGCTTATGCTCAATGCTAATGATGTATGGAATGTTAGATCCAATATACATGAATATGCTCAGTGTTTGATCAGTTACGTCCGACCTATTTTACTTATGCAAAGTGCTCATATATGGTAGATTACTATGAGTACTACGAGGCTCTGTTTTATCAGCAAAGTAGATAATGATTGCATGTTAAAGAACTAACGGTGCTAAGTTCTTTACTAAGTTGTATAATCACAGATATGTGTCCCAGCTAAGGTTGCAGACACTTGAGTCCTACAACCACCCCTGCCTCTACCTCGGGTGAGACTTCATCTTCTTCTCAAGTGTTGCCAAAAGGGCCGATAGTTAGGGTTTTGTTGGTGTTCTCTTGTAGCGTTGAACCCTAGGTCTGCCCCTATGCCAACAGAAGTCTCAATTACAAATTGATGATTGTCGATAATTTACATTATATTCCAAATAGTGATAAATATGGATGGTTTAATGATGTTGTTTCTTGTAACAAATGATTTATTCAAATGGAGAACTTTTTATTCATATTGTTGGATGATATCCTTAACTATGGAATGTGAATTCTTGATGTTGATCTACAAATGATTTTCTTGGTAATGGATTATGAGTATTTTCTTAATGTTTTTTAATGATTTCCTTGATTTTAAATTATGTTTGTGAAAAATGGTAATTCATTTATAAACCATGTTGGATTGCTAAACTATTTGTTCATTCACCAATTTTATGTTGTCATATTGGTTCCTACTGAGTAATGTTTGGTCCCTTCATAGAATTGATTAATGAATGTTTTTTTTTTTCTTTAGTTGTGTATTGGGAGTAATTATGAATGTTAATTCTTAAATGTCTCAAATATTTATTAGAAAATTAATGGTGCAATTTATTATTGATGTGTAGAATAAACCTAGCTACTAACACTTAACCTTACATTCAATTCCTACCCAATTCGAGAGAAGCATAAACTTGTACATCACTCCAAAATTGAGTCACACTTGTCCCATCTCCTTCATCCATGAGCTTAGACCTATAGGGAGACATGGGTGAAGCCTATATTTACCAAGAAATCCCCTTGAAATATAATAGAAAAAGGTAAGAAATGGGTTACCTACAAACACAATGATGAAATCGAGGGTTGAAGCCATGGAAAACCAAGCCAACCTCACCACCAATCTCTCCAATATAATAACTAGATTAGTAGTAGTGAGATAACAAGAGATTCTAGAAAGGAGCACATGGGCATTGTTATCACACAATCTTGCACCTTAGTGAAAATCCTTCAGAAGGTACAAAGACTAGTGGAACATGGAAGTGTTTCCATTGTCACCTAGAAAATGTCTTTCCTCATTTTAGTGAAAAACAAATACAACACAAGGGATGTTTCCCTAGTAGTAGAACCTAGGGTTCCTAAGGAAAGACAAAGTCAAGTCTAAGGTCACCTATGTTAATACCCAAATTACCACCAATGGATTATGATATATGAGTTATAGATTAGGTGGTTACTCAAACTAAATTTCAGATCTAGGGTTTTATTACTTTAAGTTTTTTTTAGAGGGCCCTACTAAGTGATTACCCAATGAAAAATTATGCCAAAACACTCCATATATGAAAAATACTAAATTATATCATAAAACTTGCATAAAATATAAGAAATTTCAATAGTAAACAAGTTATAACAACGGTATACTTCAGCCCCCTAAAAAAATTATAAATAAGTGAAATTTAGGGCTAAAATAAGGAATAAAACTAGGGTTTATAAAAGATGCCAATTTATGAAAATTAAAGAACATATAATAACCTAAAATACCAAGGCATCCGGCCCTAAAATGACTATATTAAAAACTAGCTATGGAAGGTTTCCAATAAAAATGATTTTTTAGGTCAAAAAATGCAAGGGAAACCCTAGACATCCAGGGTATTGATGTATAAAAATTAAGTACTAGCTATTAAGCCCCTATATTTACCCTAAAACAAAAGCAAAATTTGGAATTTTGGAATCTAATAGTAGCTTAAATGTGTTCTTTTTGCATAACTTGGTTTCCAATTTAAAGGAAATCACTAGTTGATGCATGGAAGGCAAGGTGTGTGCTAACACCCTACCTCTACTCATTAAAAAATCAAATCTCACATTTAATACAAGCATAATGGGGTTCAACTTGAAATAAGACCATTGTGGAATATATGATAGATATTGTATACTAGCACAGCCACATAATTGTGGCTGATCAACGCCGAAAGGCATATTTTATTTGCAAACAAATCCTAACTAATTCTTTTATTGCTTATTTTATTTACAAAACAAACCTTAATTTTTTTTTGTTTATTTCATTTACAAAACAAAACCTAATTCTTTTTTATCCTATTTCATTTACAAAACAAATCCTAATTTTTTTGGTCTATTTCATTCACAAAATAAACGCTTTCATTTACAAAATAAACGCGCAGGAAACTCCTTCTCCGCGCTGGAAACTCCTTTAACAATTGACTCCAATACATAGAATGAGGGTTCATTTTCAAACTAAATGGTGGCTCCACATCGATCAAATAGGATGAGAACCCTCTTGGGCATAAATAGGATGAGAACACAAACATGCATCCAAGGAATTGAATCGAATCGTTCCTCCAAACCTGTACAGTAAAGACGCAAGCATATCGTTCCTTTGTCAAGTCTTTGGCATGCATACATATTAATCATTCTTCTGAACCGAATCGTTCCTCCGAACCGAATCATTACTCAATTATATTCTTAATCATTTGAATGTGTCAATTATATATGCTCACAGTAATTTTTTAAGTATTCTTAGGTAAATGTAAAAACGTAAACATGTTAACGGATGTCTTCATAAATGCAAGGAAGTTATGAGCAACAAATCTGGCTAATTGATTTTGGAGGACGACTAAGAATATGTCAGTATCTTTAATGCGTAGCCATCAGATTAGGGTTTAAGGTTAAATAAGGTTAAAATATCATTAATTGTGCTTATTGTCAATAGGTGTACGCCTTTCGGCGTAATTATTAATACAATTAAAAAGAGAAATAATATTTTAAATTATATTGAGTTTTTGGAGAAAAAACTATAAACAAATATTTCATGTATTTCTAGTTGATCTCACTGGAGGTTCTTACACATCCAACAAGTACTTACACTAGATACTATTAATGAATAT
>ML781529.1:299151-363154 GCA_009831015.1 Picea engelmannii | reverse complement strand
ATATATATATATATATATATATATATATATATATATATATATATATATATATATATATATATATATCAGTGTTTTAAAAACCAGTCTGAGTCGACTTGGACTTGGTCAAAATGGTCGAGTTAACTAGTGATTGTACCAACTCATCTTGTTGATCAATTAAGAGGTTCGGTTTGGCACTAAAATAGTCGAGTCAAAGCATGATTAGGTTGATTCAATACCGAATTGGCCCCACTCAACCAAATATGTACCTACTTAATTGAGTAGGTATTGGACCCCATCATGGAAAACTTAACATATAAAATTCATTTTCTTTTATAAAAAAAAATAACTAAAAACCTAATTCCAAAACCCTATCAAAAAGATATAAAGAGAAACCCCCACCCCTCTATTTGTCTCACACCTCTCTCATTGAGCATTTGAAAGAATTTGGATTTTTTGAGCACCATTGAAGTCTTGAAGAGTTGTGATTTAGAGTAATCTTGGAGTTGGTTTGGAAATTATGATGGGCTATTTGCAATGGATTTGGAATCTTAGTGAGGAAGCTAGAACCCATATTAAATATTGGAGGAGTTGACCAAATTCTTATGCCCACTACCCATTCTTTTAATTCTCAGGTATGTTAACAATTAAATGATAATTTTTTCCCTATTTTCTTGTCTTTAAATTAAAAATATGAAATATATCCCTATTCTTTCTCTATTTAAATTCCAGATATGAAATTTGTCCCTATTTGTTTCTTTCTTTAAAATATAGTTAAGTTTACAGCTTTGTACTTTCATCCTTCTTATTAGTTTGCATATCAAGATAGGGTTTGCAATGTTACATGTTTGAATTACGGATTTATTTCCATTAAAATACCATGGACCCAAGAGTCAAAGACCCTGTATGGATCCATGCTAATCTTATTGATCAAAAAACGTATTGAAACATTGCGAGAAGTGCATAAAGTTGGTGGGAATTCATAGGTTGAAACAACACTTGGTTGGTGTAAGAGGTCAATTTTCCCCATGTGATGCATCAAATGAGGCGATTGGGTAGATTATTTGGCATTCATAAATTAGTTTGAGAAATTTTAAGAAGAGAAGACTAAGCAAAAGGAGATAAATAATGAAACTAGGAGGAAGAGGCAACTTGTTGCAATGAGAGCAAGTGCTGGTGTTGAATTTGAAATCTCTTCCTCTATCCCTTCTACCAATGTTATGGAACCCTTTAATTATGTTCCTCCCTTCCTGAGTCTGATACGAAACCTAAAAACAAGAATAGTATCAAAGTATTGTTACACCTCCCCCCAGCTCTTTTAGTGCCTCTCAACCAATTCAAATTCATCTCACCTTAGATAACCATTGGAAGAAACTATACAAAGGTGTTTCTTTTGTACATAGCTAAATGGTGGTTTTGGGATAGTTAATTACCTTAGTAATTAAAGAGTTCATACATTAATTGTCAACATGCATTTCAAATTCTTGTGAGATGTTGTGTATTGTATGTGAAAGCTACAAGTTCTTTTATTTGTTATGGGGAAATTCCCCCTAAAATGGGTCTAAGGAATAGGAAGAGTGATAACTCCCTTAAAATACTGACTTATCTCTAATATACCCAAAAAACATCTAGACTAAGTGATGAGAGAAAGAGAGGAGAGAAGGTTAAGAAGTGCACCTTGAATCCTTACGGTTGATGTAGACCTCTTCCACTGGTTGTTGCCTCTTAGATCACAGATATCCTCCCAAAGTTGACCTGCAAGGGGGTAAGAATACAACACAACAACATATACAATCTCTATAAATCAATTAAAAATCCTAAATATAAATGTAAATGATAAAAATAGACAAGAACATGTACACATAGGGTTTTGGGACAAAGATAATCTCTTTTATTCATATACAAGATGAAAGGTTACAACCTTTGCTTGCGAACACTGCTCTATGAACCAAGTCTGGGATCCTCTGTCATGGCTCCAAGTGAACCATTCCCACATAAAATTCTCACAACTAACATGTAATCAAGGGAAGAAGGAAGGGTTGCATAGGGAGAATGGCAGGAGGGGAAAGCTGAGGCTAAAACTCAGAGCAAGATGAAAAACTTGGGCAATGAGAAGGAAAGGATTTTGGCAGATTTTTACTATTCTCTTGTTCATATATCTAAATGACTCACCTAGACCTCCTTCTATATAAGAAAAATATGGTTATTCAGTTTGGAGATGGGCTACGAGGGGTAAAATGGTTTTGAAACCCTCAATACCATGTAAACTCTGCCAAAATCCGCGCAATTTTATATTTTTTGCAAATTTTGGAGGTAAACGCGGGATAACTAGCATGCAACACGCATGTGTGCGCAGGATAATAGTGCAGCAGGGCGCGTACATTATCCAAAAAATGGTTTTTTAGAAGGAAACCTCAACTATATGTTTGGAAAATTATGCAAATGGATGGGCCAGTGTCTTGGATGCATAGATGTGTCATTTTTGGACTATAATAGATGCCCCCTAATGTGTGATATTAGAAGAGAAACTGATGGCCGAAATACATTACAATGTCATTATAAAGTGGGAAGGCATAGAGTTGAGTGAGCCTGATACAAGTGTTCATGAGCGTGTCATGTGCAAAATAATGATAATCTCTTTTAGGCGGGCATACCCATGCTCGGGATAAACTAAGCATGGTTGCAAATCAAGTACACTATAGATCCATGCCATATAAAAATAATCATGACTACGAGACAAATATGAATGTCTATATAAAGTGTAGCCACGAACAATACACAGCGGATCTACAACTCAAAATCATCTGAAGATATACAAATACAATATGATATGCATCCTCTGGAAGCATCAATGCCTGTGGCTGGAGATGATGACTTGATAACTTGAGCAATAACTTCAAGATATTCAAAACTAAGGTAGGAGTACAATAGAAGTGTAAGAATCACTACTCTGAGGTCTTCTACATGTCTTCATGGAAATACTGGATGACCTCGATCATCAGGCAATGAACTTCATTGATTCTAAATCTGAACTTGACTAGACTTGGGATAGTCGACTCATGCAATTCAAGAGATCAACTGCAGAATGGCTGACTCAGGTTGGAAAAACTTCCCTTGGACAAATGCACGACAAAATGATGATTCTCGTCTAGTATATTATTGACATAAGTATGTGATACAGGAGGCACCACAAACTCTGCATATGTTTGGAAGAGTAACCAAATGGAGGAGGACACAACTCTATGTAACAAGAACAACTTCCTAAGGTCATTCTAGATCCCAATGCTTGCAGAACAAACGGAAGGATGTGCTTTGTCCAAGGGAGACTATCTTGTTGCCGATAAAAGAATAAAAGAACAAATTTGTGCTTTGTCCCTTCTTTTTGGAATATTTGATTTTTTTTTTCTTTTTCAAATTTTAACAAGCTTGAAAAAGAACAAAAGAATGTCATGTTACAAAGGAGGAATGAGTGTTGTGAGCAAGCAAAATAGTTCCAAGTGCATGGAACATATTGATTCTTAGTGCAAGGAGACATCTACAATATAAGGACACTTGGGAAAATTATTCCATGGGTCAAGGTGTCAAATTGCAAGGGAAAAAAGTGTTACAAGGCTTACACCTAAGGAATGATCTAGAGGCTCATTAGTAGCAACATGAAGCTGACATTAGGCCAAAGACACAAGGATGAGACATGAGATGTGATTACAACATGACACAACAAGACTCCTTCCCTGTGAAGTTTTACGAGCCTAGAGAAGGTAAGCTCTATGGTTTTTCACGTTTAGAGAGTCTGAAAAAGGCTAAAAGAAGACTCCAGAGTGATATTTTTCTTAAGGTTAGTCTCTAGGGCCCAAAAAAAAATAAAACCATACCGAGGAGAAATCTTCTGGTCATTGGGGCCAAACTATTCCTTTTTTATAATTAGTCCAGTCGGTCCTAAAAAGGGTTAAACTTATACCGAAAGGACGTCTCTTCAAAACCATTTTAACGAGTGTGACAGAGACAAGGTCACTCGGCTATATTTTAAATTTTGAGTCTGAAAAGAGATTAACTATGGACTCACTACCTTTTTCATAATTTAGTCCCCTGACCCCGAAAAAGTATAAAACATAACTTCGGAGAACTCTCCCGGCGAGACATGTCTCCCGAGGCGTACCTTTTACATGGGTAATCTATTGGCTGAAAAAGGGTTAAACTTATGCCAAATAGATATTCCTTCTGGACCAATTAATGAGTATGAAAAGAACAATATTACTCAGTGATATTTTCATATTTAGGGAGTCTGAAAAGATATTAACTATGGACTCCAAGGGGTTTCTATTTTTGTAGATAATCTCCAAGGCCCGAAAAATAGATAAACCAAAACTAGGGAGAATGGCCCTTTTTCGCAACTTTAGTCTCTCAAGCCCGAAAAAGGGTTAAACTTACACCTGAGAATACTCTCCTAGCGAACCGTAGCTCCTAGGGAAGTACCATTTTCGTAAAAATGTCCATACAGACCAAAAAATGGGTAAACTATCGCCAGACAGATGTGCCTTCAAATTTGATTTTGACGAGCGTGAAGGGAAATAAGATCGCTTGGAAATATTTTCAATTTTAGGGAGTCTGAAAAGAGTCCTAGAGGTATCCTTTTTGTATGTAATCTATATGAGGATGAAAAGGATAAATAATCTCTCGCCATATGTCATTTTCATGGTTTAAGTGAGCTTGAAAGCAGACAAGCTATGCTCTAGGGGATTCCCATGGGTATAGGCCAGAAAAATATGAAGAAGAAGAATGAGGCTTCAACACAAATTCATGGTGGGACTAAAAGGACTCTCGTTCCTATGAAGTAATTCAGTATGGGAATCAAATGGAAAACAAGGCTCTAACTAGGATTCCCATGGAAGGAAGGCTCTACCACATAAAGTACGACACACTTATCAGCAAGGAAGGAAAGTGTCTTAATTCAGTGGGGTCAATCCTAAGGCCAAATGAACCAGGAAACGGATAATGAAAAAAATGCAAGTAGGGAAAACCATAACCTATATTCCATTTTCAAGGTCAATACCTATCAAAACTGATCGATAAAATGAACAAATGTCAAATAAAAAGTGTCTCCAAGATCCTGCATATAAGGCTAATAACACTCATACATAAGTTAATAAATCCAATATAGATAGAAACTTCAAAAAATACGAGGTGCTACTGAATACAAAACTTGAAAAGAGAAAACATGGACTATACAATATGGTACAAGGCACCGCATAGCCTTATGGCTCATACATAGTATTGTTTCAAGTACAACTCACTGCCAAACTCTGACCAAGAGTCTCCTTGATAGTCAACCTGGAAAGTCTCCAAAAAGAGAAGAAAACACAAACCACAGTATAGAAATCGTAGTCTTGGTTTCAAGGATAGCCTCATCCAAAGGCAATTCAATATCTGAGAAATCACACGAACAAGGAGGATCGACAGTCCCAAAGGGAAAATTAAACTGACCATATTCCATATGGCAATGGAGGTTCTGGCTAGGACTGGTAGAGTCTATCAGTGAAGAATCACAAGCACGAGGGCTTGAATATATACAAACAATGATATCATACTCAAAAGGAGACTCAAGATCACTCAAACCAAGAGGGGGAAGCAAGGGATCCCATGCCCCCATCGGATAAAAGACCGATCAATTGTTGAGACCATGTCTCAAGAAGGAAAACATGATTGCACAGGTTCCTACTCAGAAGTAATTGAACATTGAGGATAAAACGCCACATAATTAACCCGTGGCGAGGTATATTCTACACGAACACTAGGAATATATAAAGGGGCAACTTGAACTAACATTGAATTAGGATGGTGATTTTCATATGCTAGCTATTTGATAGTGACAATTCTTCCATTGTGAGGGAAATGCATCACCTGGAAGAGAGTAGACACCACAACATTCATAGCATATACATAATCATGCCCGAGAAGCATATTGAAATCTAGTGGGCCTTTATAGTTCGATACTTTATACATTTATAGTTCGGTACTTTCAGAAAAAGTGAGGGGGTGTTCTCTAAGTGAGCGGAATGCCCACTTTTTCTGAAAGTACCGAACTATAAATGTTAAAAAAATAGTTGGTAGACCCATCACTCCCCATCAGAAGAGTGGGATCAGCCAAATATTGCATTGGCATGACCACTTTGGTAGACTCGACACTCTCCAATAGAAGAGTGGGATCAGCCAAAGATTGCATCAGCGTGACCACTTTGGTAGACTCGACACTCTCCAAGAGAAGAGTGGGATCAGTCGAATATTGCATCAGTGTGACCACTTTGGTAGACTCAACACTCTCCAAGATAAGAGTGGGATCGGTCGAAGATTGCATCGGCATGACCACTTCCTCAACCACTGGTTGAATAGGTTGTGATACAACATGGTCTGAAGGCACATCACCCCCCAAAAGAGGAGTGGGATCAACCGAATATTATGATGGCATGACCACTTCATCAACCAAGGGATAAATAGATTTTAGGGAAACTGAAGAAGACTTAGAATCAGATGAGCTTGCAAAGATGGACCACAATCTTTGTGCCTCTGGAATGTTAGGGCATAGATGAGTAAGGTGATCTCCCTTGCAAATCTTACAAGGGAACTTAGGCTTACTTCCTATCCATCTGGGTTTTTCAATAGAATCAATTCCCCCAACATGACTAGCAGTGGTTGGTTGCATATCACTCGTATGGATCGCATTGACAAGACTCATGCCCCTAGCATGACTTACAGTGGTTGGTTGCACATCTCCAACATGACTTGCATAGGTTGGTGATTGGTCGATAACATGACTCGCAGAGGATACAGACCTATTGCTAGTATGACTAGCAGTAACTGGACTCTCTCCCCCATCATGACTTGCATAGGTTGGGTGCTTGTCCCCAACATGACTTGCATAGGCTGGGTGTTGGTATTCAACATGACTTGCAGAGTTTGACAACCTATCTCCAACATGACTCACATAGGTTGGTGATTTCTTCTTCTTATTCTTCCTCTTTCTATTTCATTTATACTTATGGTTACTAGTAGCTGGACTTTCACAAGAGAAGGAAGAAGGAGGAGGATAAGACTTTGTTGAAAAAGGAACATCAACATGATTACCATGATATAAGGTGCTTAAATGAGAAGCATCAAGAGCATTCGAAACATTTGTAATGGTACCCAACCAAACCGGTAGTCCCACATTCAACCAAGGAATGTGCAAAGTGGACATCAAAGGGACACCAAAGTTTCCAAAGAAAGGAAAAGAACAGGAATCCCCTTGTGAAGGGGTTCCTTGATTGGTATCATCAGGAAATTTGGCCATGAATATCTTATGCATAGGTTCTTCCCTTGTGGGATCGTTTAAGTCCGTAAAAGTCTCACACACTGACTCGGGCGAACCAGTGTTATAAAAAAATACCCCTATAAGAAGGTGGCTCCATGTTTCTATGCAGAAGACTGAAAAGTCCTCACGACCGATGGAGTGGGTGGTCTACCACCTTAGGTCAGATATCCAAAGCAATGATTGACTAACTCGCTATGGAAAACTAGGGAGAAAAGAGAACACCACTAAGAAGAAAAGCCTAAAAATATGCAAACCAAACAAACCACCCTTCTGAATGCTTTTGACCCAGGGAGATGAATTCCTAATCATCCAAAGCATTCATAAAGGAAAACAACTATCCAGGAGAAGCAGTTACCCAGGCCTCTGATTGATGGTCCCCTCAGGTGTCGCCTAGAGAATATAGAGTATTCCTCAGATACTGTGATACACCCCTCATAGTCAACTATGTATCAACCTATATAATGGAAACTAGGCCATCAAATTATAATCAAAAACCAGGGGGGTACAATCAATAGTTGGGCGAGTGTATGGGAAGGGTAACTAAGCTTGAAGATCCTCTTGGGGCCTGAAATGCAACAGGGCCAGAATCACTCTTAGAGTACCTTGGATAGATCCAAGTGTCTCAGAGGTCTGACACAAGTCAGGCCAGTAATGCTACAGTATTCACCCCCAATACTCACTCTCCCAAATGCTTTGTCGGGATCAAGAGTGGATATCTCTGTCACCGTCCTCCACACGGCATCGTGTTTGACTCATGTGTTAGAGGAGCTTCCCAGATTGAGTAATTACATGGTGGATTTTTCACACCCTAGCACAAACAACTAAGTTAAGTTTTGGTTGGCCTTGGAGAGTTTACCTCTCCACACCTAATCCAAGGTCCTAGCCTAAGCTATTGGTGAACCCTAGAAAAAGTGTTACTAATATATTTTAGATTAGCACACTCGTTTTATAGGATTTTCTTACTCAAGGAACAGAAGTGCAACTTATGTTGTTTGAGTCTCTTTCAAAAAAAGAAACTTATTAGAACACTGGAAAATAAGACTTTACACTAATTATACAAATGAAAAAAAGCTTCAAGAAAAAAGCATGAACAATCCTTCAAACCTAAAAAAGTAATATTTTCTCCTTTCCATGCAAAATGCATAATGCAACTTTCAAGTGAAACAAAAGAGAAAATGAAAGGATTTTCTTTCTCATTTTTCATTTGAAATGCTTTTAGGATGAGAGGAAAACAAAACCCTATGCTAATTTATTTTTCTTTTTCAAATAACAATGCAAAGCAATGCAAAGAAAGAAAGAGACCCAACTAGCATAAAAACTAGTTTTTTTTTTTTTTCTTTCAATCAAAGAAAAACTACCAAAAGATGCTAAAAGAAACTGCAGAATACACGATTCATGCAACTCATTTTCTTAAAAATTCGAGCTAAAATAAGCCAAAAATGCTTGGAAACACATAGAGACAAGAGGATTTCTTTTTTTTTTATTTCATAAACAATCTAATCCTGCAAATTGTCTAAACCCCAAACAACAGAATCTTCTAGAACTCAGGAAGACCTGGGAACCACAAGTTTCCTAAAAGAAAAGGAAAATCTTTTGAAAAAATTCTCCAAAACAACAGAGATGTGTGAAGTGCACGGCCAACCTGTGTATGTACGTGGGATGTGTATAATGCAGAACGTGTATGTAAACATGTTGTATAAAGAATAGGGTGCATACACCTCTGTAAATTTTCAAAAAAAAAAAAGTTTGGACAAACAACCTTAGCAAGAGAAGTTGGTAAGCACCTGGAAGGTGACTAGAGACCCAACCTAACTCAGAACACTCAGAATACTCAGAAACAACTAAAAATAAAAACAAACCAAGATCTCCCACTAAGACCCTAGAGAGACTCCCCAGTGGAGTCACCAATCCTATTATGGGGAAATTCCCCCTAAACTGGGTCTAAGAAATAGGCATAGCAATAACTCCCTTAAAATACTGACTTATCTCTAATCTACCATGTTGTCCCTTGACCAAGTTTTGGGAGTTTCTTGGTCATGTTGACCTATTTTGGGACTTTGACAGCCTATCGAAGGAGGAGCACAAGTTGAAGCGGAGATCACAGGATCTCGACCCCCTTTTGGGCCTCTTTTTGAGTTTTTGGGAATATGTAACGGGAAAGGGATGTCGACCCATGGGTTTACCCATGTTTAGGCCTATTTTGTATATAAATAGATGCCTAGGCTAGGAAGAAAAGGAGAGACGAATGAAAGGCTAAGTGCTAGACCTAAGTGATGTGAATGTATGCTAAGTGCAAGTAGGTTTTTGGATTCTTTGTGCAGGATTGTAAGAGGCTTGCAGAGTTGATTGCAAGTGGTTGTGACAGATTGTGAAAGGTTGAGGGTTGTAACGCAAGGAAGAAGGATCTAGCGAGCTGCGCAGATATTTTGTCCTATGCGGAGTAAGGGTTTTGAGGCTCTATGCTGTAACAGATTGACTGAAGGCAATAAAGAAGAAGAGTTGGTGAATGTAGCCCCAGGAGGGGGGTGAACCACATAAATCCTGTGTTGTCTCGCTTTGTGCTTTACCTTAATGTTTTTATGTCTTCTTTGCTAAGTACTCTGATGTAGTTGGATAGATCTACTTGCTTTGTGATTATTATGTGTGAGAATGCTAGATCTGATACATTTGGTTGTGATTAGTGCTTAATCTGGTTGATATAACCTATTTACTTATGCTAAGTGCTTGTATGTAGTAGAATAGTGTGAATATTGTGAGGCTCTGTTTTATCAGTGAAGTAGATAATGATTGCATGTTAAAGAAATGAAGGTGATAAAAGATTTATTAAGCAATACAATCACAGAGTTGTGTCCCAGCTAAGGTTGCAGACACTTGAGTCCTTCAACCACCTTTGCCTCTACCTCGGGTGAGACTTCATCTGCTTTGCAGGTGTTGCCGAAAGGGCTGGTAGCTAGGGTTTTTTTGGTGCGTTGTTGTAGCGTTTAACCCTGGGTCTGCCCCTGTGCCAACAAATGGTTCTGTTGTCGGGACTGAAACTGTGATTGTTGGGAACTAAGGAAGAAGAAACTTCATGCAAATATTTGATCTAAAAGTGTGAAATATCTGTGTGTAGATCTATTTCCCTAGTGCGCAGCATTTTACTTGACTTGTGAAGCTTTGTGCCAAGAGGAAGGTCATATATGAAGAAAAGAAGTCCAATCTGCAAAAAGGAAGGTCAGATCTCAAGAGAGGAAGTCTGATCTAAAGAAGAGAGGTAAGATCTGTAAGCTTTGTGCTCTAATAAAGGTAAGAATAGTTAAAAAGTATTAGATCTGAAAGCTTTGTGCTCTGTAAAATTAAGATAAGTGGAAATTTTTGTTTCTAGAGTATGATCTAGGTATGTTTGATAGATTTTTTCCTAGCTTAAAAACTAAGGCACTAATAGATGAAAGAAGATTTGTTATGAATAGATCTGATAAGAATAATGAAAGATATGTTATACCTATCCATAGATAAGATGTTTGGACTAACAAATGGATGCAAGATCCTAGAAAGAATTTGTTTCAGGTTAGCTCATATGACCCTAGTGCGCAGTACAGAAGGAGTTGGGGATCATTTAAAAGGAAGAGATGATTAAACCTATGTTACGGTTGCAGAAGGTCGGGACATCTTGCTAAGGAATGCCCTAGTGGAAGACCTAGTTGCCTTTTTTGTAAATCTCTAGACCATGAAGTATTGGATTGCCCTATAATGATCACTAAGCTTGAAGGAATGAACCTGAATCAAGAGAACCCTAAGGAAGATCCAGAAAAGGTAGAACCCCAGAAAGAATTAGAGAAAGTATTGATACAGATGAAAGAAACCCTAAATGACCACTGACATGTCAGCTTATCAAAGATCTTCAAAGAGAAGGAATGCATCGAATCAAGAATAGGAGAATTCGACATTGACTGTGTTATGGATGAGGAAACACAGATGAATATTATGCAAGAGAGAACTTGGGAAGATATATGAAGGCCTGTTATGATCCATTCACTAGGAGGAATAGGTTTATTCAAAGGAAAGATAGTAAACCTATGTGGAAGGCTCGCTCAGATACCTATGACTGTCAATGGAACTTCAACAGAAGAAGACTTTGAGATTATTAAATTTTTTGAAGATAGCGCTCTGTTTACCATGCTAATAGGAAAACCTTGGATTGGTAGAGATCAAGCCAGATGAAAGGAAGAAGAAGAAGTTTTGGAATAGAAGAAGCAAGAGTTAAAAGACTTTATGACTAGAAGGATCGCACACTTGATTGAGGAACAGGAGAACAGATCCCAGATATTTAATACTAGAATCTCAGATGTCAAAGTTAAGAGAACACTAGAGGATCCTCGGAAGATTGAATTACCTATCCCAGACACAGAAGAAGTATTATCCAGGAACCCTAGGAAAGAGTTTCAACAACGCGAAGTAACTAAGCCAAAGAAGAAAAGAATCAGAATGAGAAAAGAATTACCAAGACGAAGCTCACTGGAAAGAAGGCTAGAAAGTTAAGAAAGAAAAGGGCTAATACTGAAAGGTTGTAGGATGTTCTAGAGGAGGCCTCGTAAAAAGAAAAATTGCAGAATTGGAGCTTCATCGAGATATCATAACAGTGACACATGGCACTTCGCCATGACAAAGCAATATAGTCGTTGAGGCCGATATATCCATTTGACTTCCGCTCTAAACAGACAGAAAATAAATAAAGGTTCTTCATCTAACCATTGGACCATGCCATAATGGATCGAACAGGAGTTAATGGAGGCTTATACTCGTTGCGAGCCAACCGTTGTTGATTTACCTATTTAGCTCATCACGCCATGCACTGAAAACACTTTTTCCAACTGAGAATTCGAGCCCATAGACTAAGCCGAGTTTATATAGTGATCATTGTGCTCTTGTTCTCTATCTCATTACTGTGTCTAAGTTGTTCCTCAATCCCACAAATTGTTTACCCCGAGTGCATATGTCGGAAGCATTGAGCGTTGTAGAGAAAGTCGCTGAGGAATTTTTGATCAATTTGATGACAGAGAGAGTCATGTTGGAGCGAGGGTTGTCTATAGGTGTACAAGCATCATCGACAAGAGGACTGTAGGCCTCTCCTTCCACTGCTCGAGCCAATCCATCCCGAGGTAGCTAATGAGAAACAAACAAAGAACAGAGATGATATCATGAATTCTAAGCTGACTCCGAGCATTCTGCCTACTTATATACCACCTCTAAGTGGCACCATCAATCGTGACAGTGTACCCTCCAAATTTGAGTATTCTTTGATCATTGTGTACCTTCCGAAAGAAGTGTGTGCAATTCGTGTCGACCAGGATAAGCTCACCACGTTGAAGTTCAGTGACTTCAACCTCGTTGACAGGAAGGTTTATAGTATTCTCACCCCTCATAAATATTTGACACAAACAAAAGGAAATAACTCCAAGATTATCGCTCAGTCGTGGACCATGAACCTCGCGCAGTCCACACTACTTAATGTAATGAAGATTCCTCACTTCGGGAGGCATCAAGAAGTGAATGCCTACGTCAAGTTGTTTTTGTCCTGCTATCATGGAGGATACTTATGGTTGAACCACTGCATCACAGTGGATCCGACTTTGATTAATCGGATCACAAGGCTTAGTATGCAAGGCCCTGACCCACAGGATTTCTACCTCGGAAAGACCGCAGATCGCGCTCTCACCCAACGTATAAAGGATACTTATGGTAATGTAAAGAAAGGCATGTGAGGCTACAAGGTAGCCTCTATATAGAGCGGTGCAGTGCACCTTGCCTATCAGTTGATCGCAGGCAAGCTAGTTTGCAAGAACTGACTGACCCAAGTAACTATATTCGTAGTCAACCTCGCAGGGAAGTGCGCGGAGGGACTACAGATGAATTGGGTGAAATACCTCGTGAACCAGCTAGAACTAGTTTGCAGGGAAGCGTAAGATCAGGGATACGAATTCCACTTCAGTTGGATTCTTATCATGATCACTTTAATCACATGGGAGATGCCAGAAGGTGTGACCTTCCTAGACACTGAACCATTTGAACCTCTGGTCGTGAAGTTCAGTATGTTGTGGTACTCTAGCGACATGAACAATAAGTGGCAATCAAATTTCATCTTCCACTCGTATTATAACCAATTGAAGGTATCCATACAGGCCACGCCTCGCATAACCCCAAAAACACTTCACAGATTTAGACCCTTAATGAAATTCAGCGTGGACCACCATTTTATCTATATCACAGTGCACGTTGATGAGCATAAACAATAGCTACAGTCATACTACAAGTTAACGGAGGATGACTTGGATGAGATTACCAAGGAATGGTCGGCAGACCTCCTTTTTCCAGTGGACCCCGCAGAGATGTTCGATGTTAACAGCCCCGAAACTGTGCCGGATATAGCCAGACCTAGCAAGATAAAGAAGACCGAAGAGGTCCACGATTTAGACAGTGCATCCATGAAGACTACATCTATCTCAGCTGAGAAAGGAGGTGATGGCACAGAAATAGAACAGAAGAAAGGTGAGGTTACACCGCTAAGAGACGAGGAGGATCCCTCAAATAAAAGGAAGGCTTCCCCTCCAAAACCTTCTTCAAGGAAGAAAATGAAAGCAACTAGAACCAAATTCGATACCACCCTCACCTCAGATGACTTCGACTTCATCGTCGTTGCACTAAATGATGCTTCACTAGAGATAGAAGAGAAGCAGGAAGCCAAGCAGGAGGAGGTTTTCAGTCGCATCAAGGCCAAGCTTCAAGAAGTGTAGTAGGCACTACAGTCCAGTTGTGTAGTATCCACTGTGCCCCTAACAGTTGGAACACCAGAGCTAGGTGATGAGCCCGCTCAATTACACTAAATTGTTGATACAGTCGAATCTCACCTTAGACAAGCTCAATAAGAAACAACGTAAGACACCCAGGCTCTGGTGCAAGCATAGGGAGATCTGCTAGAATAGCACAACAATACAGAACGAGAAAACTTTCTCTCCAAGCAAAGTGGGATGAAGAGAAAGAAGAGCTATAGAAAAGCAAGGAACAGTTGCTCATCGAGCAACTTGAATTTAAGTAAAGGGTCAACAGAGCACTTCGCTCTGTGACAATCATCAAAGTACAAACCAAAGAACAAGTTCCATAGCAGGTGGTACAACTCGAAGAGGTAATCCAGAAGCTCCAGCAACACATCGTAGATCTAGAGCTCCGTGTTGTACCCGAAAACCCTCAAGAGATAAGAGACCAGTGAGAAGAAAATTCTCGTAGAACAGTGGGCATATTAAAATCTCTTGCCTTGGAGTGCAAGCAACTAAGTAACCAGAGTGCCTAGACATATGAAAACCTTACAGAGAATCCAGAATTACATGCACTGGAATCACAGCTCCAGGAAGCAAAACAGCACATGGATACACTACAGGCACAACTAAAGGCCCTGTCAGTAGTAGATACAATGAAGAGGCCTCATGAACAACACACAGCTCAACAAAATATTCATATGATTCAAAGCAAAGTGATGGAAGTTACTCAACGAATCCAACATGTGCAAGATAAGGTATGCTTGTTGTTTTTTGAAATCGAGAGCCAAGGAGCAGAGCTAGAACAGGTCGTCCTCACAGCAGAACAGTGCCTGGAAGGACCATTGAACGACACGGTGATCCAGGAGTTCACCGAGCAAGAGGCCACATCAAAGCAGCAAGTCAGAGTAGCTCGATGTGTTCGAGGTAGAACTGATTAGACCTGAGTGACTCGGGACAAGTCACAGGTGAGTGTTGGGGGCCTATTGGCCCTTGACCAAGTTTTGGGAGTTTCTTGGTCATGTTGACCTATTTTGGGACTTTGACAGACTTTTGAAGGAGGAGCACAAGTCGAAGCGGAGATCACACGATCTCAGCCCCCTTTTGGGCCTCTTTTTGGGTTTTTGAGAATATGTAACGGGAAAGGGATGCCGGCCCATGGGTTTACCCATGTTTAGGCCTATTTTGTATATAAATAGATGCCTAGGATAGGAAGAAAAGGAGAGACGAATGAAAGGCTAAGTGCTAGACCTAAGTGATGTGAATGTATGCTAAGTGAAATTAGGGTTTTGGATTCTTTGTGAAGGATTGTAAGAGGCTTGCAGGGTTGAGTGCAAGTGGTTGTGATAGATTGTGAAAGGTTGAGGGTTGTAATGCAAGGAAGAAGGATCTAGCAAGTTGTGCAGATCTTCTATCCTGTGCGGAGTAAGGGTTTTGAGGCTTTGTGCTATAACATATTGACTGAAGGAAATAAAGAAGAAGAGTTGGTGGGCATAGCCCCAGGAGGGGGGTGAACCACGTAAATCTTGTGTTGTCTTGTTTTGTGCTTTACCTTAATGTGTTTATGTCTTCTTTGCTAAGTACTCCAATGTAGTTGGATAGATCTACTTGCTTTGTGCTTATGATGTGTGAGAATTCTATATATGATACATATGGTTGTGCTTAGTTCTTAATCTAGTTTATCTAACCTATTTACTTATGCTAATTTATTTTATATGGTAGAATAGTGTGAATATTGCGAGTAGATAATGATTGCATGTTAAAGAACTGAAGGTGTTAAATGCTTTGATAAGTAATACAATCACCGAGTTGTGTCCCAGCTAAGGTTGTAGACACTTGAGTCCTGCAACCACCCCTGCCTCTACCTCAGGTGATACTTCATCTGCTTCGTAGGTGTTGTCGAAAGGGTCGATAGTTAGGGTTTTGTTGGTGTGTTGTTGTAGTGTTGAACCCTGGGTCTGCCCCTGTGCCAACATACCCCAAAAAAATCTATACTAAATGATTATAGAAAGAGAGAAGAGAAGGTTAAGAAGTGCACATTGAATCCTTATGGTTGATGTAGACCTCTTCCATTGGTTGTTTCCTCTTAGATCATATATCTCCTCTCAAAGTTGACCTGCAAGGGGGTAAGAATACAACACAACAGCATATACAATCGCTGGAAATCACTTAAAAATCCTAAATATAAATGTGAATAATTAAAATAGACAAGAACATGTACACATAGGGTTTTGGGAAAAAGATAATATATTTTATTCATATACAAGATGAAATGTTACAACCTTTGCTTGCGAACACCACTCTACGAACCAAGTCCAGGCTCCTCTGTCGTGGCTCCAAGTGCACCAATCCCACATAAATTTCCAGTTTAGGGGAAATTTCCTCATAGCACCCTAGACCACCTTTTATATGAGAAAAAGATGGTTATTCAGTTTGGGGACGAGCTACAAGGGGTAAAATGGTTAGCAAACCCTCCATAGCCTGTAAACTCCATCGAAATCCGTGCAATTTTAATGTTTTGCCACTTTTGGAGGTAAACGTGGGCTACTTAGCATGCAACAAGTGTATGTGTGTGAGCTAACTATCATGATGCACACGTGTGTACATAGGCTAATATTGCATCAGGGTGTGTACATTATCCAAAAAATCATTTTTTAGAAGGAAACCTCAGCAATATGTTTGGAAAAGTATGCAAATGGATGGGCCAATGTCTTGGATGCATAGATGTGGAATTTTTGGAATATAACAACATTGCATTAGTTTGTCTAGTATGCTTCTATGAAAAGGAAATCACAGCATCAACCCACAGAGAATCAAAAGCACACAACTATGTCCTCTGTTTGGAAACCAATCAATCAAGGAATCAAAACTTACAACTATGTACCTTGTTCAATTATGAAACCCAAACAATAACAATTAATTAGAAATAAACCAACCAAGAATTAAAGCTATAGAGGCTATGTAGTTTGTTGAGCTCATAAGAAGAGAATCAAAGTGATGGAAGCTATATAACTTGTTGAACTCAAAAAAAACTTGATCAATCACTCTTGGCAAATGAATATGTACTTGAACATCGATCATGCTACCAGGACCATGTTGTCACCAGGTTATCTCTTGGTATGATTTAGGCACTTTCTCTTCCATAAATCATAGGTCCTATTGTTGGAAAACCTTGATAAAACTAATTTATGAATTGAAATTTTATTGCAAAAATGAAAACACTCTCCACACTTAGCAAGAAAATAAATCACATTTTATAAATACATTAAATAAATAAATATTTATAGAAAATAAACTACACTTCATAAATACATAAAGAAAAATTGTAACAATAAATGTTTATAAAAATGAATTAAATCACACAACAAGAAATAAAAACTACCTCATTTGCACAGTATTTTTTTCTATTGGAGTGGGCCCTACCTCCATAGAACATATTGTTGATATTAATCTACATCATTATTAATTTATCACTCACTACTTCTACAACATACACAAAATAAATTAGAATGAAACTTAATATTTAAATTAAATAACAACTCTTACAATCCAAGTTGGGTGTCTTCCTTCTTTCCCGAGCATCTACTCCTCGAGACAAAGATGACACTCTCTTTTATACATAATCTTGTTTCAAAATAGAAATAAGAAATGTTCGAATATAAATACACTTGAGAATCAATAAATCTCAAGTGGTTACTACCATTTTACAACTTTATAAAATATATAAAATGATTTTCAATATTCTTACTAATTCCCAACAAATTTTGGAATGTCTTTGATTGTCAAATCTGTAATAAGCTATGTGGGTTATAACAACTTACCCAAAACATGCTCAAAATCATTATTAATGGTGTGAGAATCCCTAAATACATGACATATATATGGGAGATATTTAAGTTCATAATAAAATAAATATGCACATGTCCGCACACGAAAATATGCCTCCTAATAATTAAAACCATAAAATATATGTTTTCTTATCTTCCCCAAGTGGTTGCATGATTGGTGGTGGTCAATTTCCTCAATCGTCGCATGCTAAATTTTCAACACGTAGATTCTACAAATGTTTTGTACCATTAATTTGAATTCCCTCCAACTTGTAACTTGCAAATCCTTAGCATAAGATATTGAATTAATATCCTATCACAACTTGTCCACAAATAAGACATTATTCATAAGTAAATACAAAATACGCATTTATCCTAATGTTAATCAGAATTTTAATTGAAATACTAAAGAAATTCAATGGAAAACACCTTACGCCAAAATTATGGTTTTAAGCATCAAGAAGGATAAATATGGGCTTATGGGTAAGTAAAAAGATATGTAAAATATGACAATTTTGGGGCCCATCATCTTCCCCCAACTGGAGATTTCGCATGTCCTCATGCAACCCTATATCTATGTATATATCCTCCAAGATGTAAGAACCCATACCGAATAATGCTTATATTTTTCAATGCATAGTAACATGGTATGTTGATAATAGTTTTTATTTTTTCTTATCCCATAGAACATTCTACTAATGAAATATATCAATATTTTATCCATCGATATCTTGAAGTCACATCAAGTAGTGGCTGACCCATTTTTCAAAAACCTTCATTTCACATTGGTGGATCATCTTGAACACATATCATCATCATGTTAGTTATGCATGAATAAGAAATTTGTTATAACCAAAAATTATTTGATCCATCTAATGGTATTTTATCCATGGACATCTTGAGCATTTTTTTGAGATCATTTCTATGATTTGTGATAACTATCAACTTTCAAACACCACTTACAACATATCTATAGTGTTTATGAAGGTAGTTATACATTTATTTTTGGGTGTTGTCTTGGTCTCTTTTAGAACAATTGTTGTCAAAAAAATATTATGTATAACCTTGAAGAATAATTTCTTCTGCAACAACTTGTTCTATTGTAGGTTCTTGTTGAATAATAGCTCCTTATTTCCTTAATAATCCCCAAAATATGATATGTTACTTCATTTCCTAGTACTAGTTCTTGTTTGGTAGCAGCATGACTTTTTGATGTTGGTTCTTGTGTAACAACATTATCGTTTTCCCTTGCCTCGACAGCTTATGCAACATTAGTCCTTCTCTTTCTTAGATATTCAGGGGGTATGCTAGAAGCGATGTGGAATATGAAAAAAAAATGGTGTGGTGAAGGTTCAGGATAAAACAAGGGTGGTGATGGTGTGGTTATGATAGGTAGACCCTTGGTCAATGTTCCCCCCCCCAAACTAAAAACTTTTTTTTCCTTGGAAAAATAACAAATGTTAAGTAGGGGAAAATTGAGTAGGATTAGGTATCTTTCCAAATACAAACCTATATTATTCAATAAATATGAAAAATAATTAGAAAGAAAAAGCATGCATGAACCTACCAAAGAAGTCATGACATTTGTAGCAAGTATATGACATCCAAAAGTTCTCATGGCAAGAGATTCTGTAGTAAATTCCTCAAGATTCAACAAGTTAAGGATTTGGAGTATTCTGTAGATTTTTTGCATCATAGGTGCATAAGGTTCTGCAACATATCTTCTCATGGAATTTTGTAGCTAGTTCTTGTGTAGCAACCACAAAACTTGTTGGTGTTGGTTCTTTTGTAACAACACCAATATTTTTCAAAACTTGTTTATTCCTGCTACCTTTGTAGCAATAATGGATATGTGAAGTGATATTGAAAATGAAAAACATATTGTTGAACTTGTAGTACATTTTTAGATATAAATGAAATGTGCAAGATAACCTGAAGCAAACATGTGACAGTAAGGCTTCTGGTGGAGTGGTAGTAGAAATATCTTAGAAATATTTATTCAACAAGCAACTGAAACTTGAAAGAATATTTATTGCATGATTTTATTCATCATTCATTTATTTTTTATTTTTTGGAAACCTTGTCTGCCAGCAAACTAGTTTTCAAACAAGGTCTATTTGATTTCCCAGAGAGTTTTCAAAATTATAATTTTTATTCTCAATGAAGGCCAACTAGGGACTAATTTTCAAACACTCCATGGTTTTTTGGTGCCTAAAACATGTTTTTACCATCATAATTTTTATTTTATTTTCTTTTTTATATTTTTTATTCTGATGAATGAAAATAGGATAAATAGGCAAGTCAACGGTGTAAACGAGCTGGCTTACATTATTGAGTGGGTTAGAGGTGGGTAGATCAGGAATTTGGTGGAGGAAAGAAGTGAATTTAAGTCATGATTGGAAATTTCATTGACTTCAACATGCATTTTTCCTCTAATCTTCTTGAGGTGGAAAGTAGGAAATGAATGAGCATACTGTGGTGTTGGTGAATGAGCATGAGGAATATAAGATCAGCTTGAAGGCTTGATCTGGAATGATTGATGTAGCAAGGGGACTTAAATTCTCTTAAAATTGGTCTTTGCTTGATCTTCACATAAATTCTACATTTGTCTTGCTCACTATCCATCTTTAATTTTGATGAAAAAGTCTTGGTGTTGTTAGTCAACAACTGGAACACTTATATAACAAGATCCTAGGAACTTGAAATTCAAACATGGATCATTCAAGGACTCAACACAACATGATGTTTCACTTTCATTTGTTGGATGGCATGGTAATATGCCCTTTTCAAAAACATCGTCTTCAAAAATCACTCATTCATGAGTTGACCTTCTTGATTCTCTTAGGACCTACAAAAAACTAACACTTACCTACAATGAAACATGAAATCATGGAAGAAAATAAGTGCACATTATTTATTCATCCAATATATACAAAAAAAATCACAAATAGTGCATATGAAATAGATCCAATGAAATATAAACAAAGAAAATTCATTTTTTTCCTGTTGAGGAGTGGTGGCCAACCTACACTACCCGACAGTATTTTGTTGATAAAATATATGTTCGAGGTCTGATTGGAGTGATTCAAAAAAAAATTGAAATTATATTCATAGGGATATATATAGTAGAAACAAGTTTTGAAAATTCCATCAGATGATATGCCAAATCAGCTTAGGAACAACTTGCATGACAAAGTTGTTTTTGAATTCCTTCATAGACCAATAGTCATTATTTTGAGTACAAATTTTACGTTTGATGATGGATTGATGTGATTCCAATTAGATATGAAATTATATTCATGTATGTATCTCCAATCAAATCAATTTTTGAATACAAGAATAATTGATGGGTCAAATGTATCAATGAAAAGACCAGAAAACAGAGTTTTAGGAGTACATATTTAGGATAGGCAGTTTGTATTTAGGGAATAAATTTCTCATATGATATCAAAATGGAGTGATTCAAATTGTGTTGTAAAATATATTTATAAGATAATACACCATAGAAATAGTTTATATATTTGTCCATTTAGGCATCCAAATAGTGTCTATCCTAATTATGTTCCTAAGCTACCTACTCTACATCCAATCAATGTTTTGGTCATAACTTTTTAATTTTTTATCCAAATTGAGTGATTCAAATTGGCTTAGAAACTATATTTTAAGGTAAATTTTGGATAGAAATAGATTTTTAAAATATTTCCATATGATCTCTCAAAACATGACTATCCTAAAACTATGTTTTTAGTGAATTCATCAAGCCAACATACCACAACAACCCATTTCTCAAAAATAATGATCTATATATGCTTGAATTTTTGTAGGGATATAATTTCCAATTTAATACATCCACATACCAAAACTTTCAAGCATCCAGTTCCTATATTGTGCAATATGACCTTCACAAGATCTGGAGCAAAATGCAAAAACAACACCTAAATCAAGAATGAGAGAAAAAACAAACATTTAGTAAAAATTTGGTATAATAGTAATGGGATCCTGGCATAACCATAGTGTGATTCCATGAAGTGCCCAATTAACTAAAATATAAAATTGGTATAGTGAGAGCCTGGCATAACCACCATGGGAATTCAAGAGATTCCATGGAGTGTCTCATTACCCATAAAATATTTTCCACAACTTGTTCATGAAATTATGATTTTTGTATGAGGATGGCCTTGAAAAATCGATCAAAGAATATAACCATAATAAATCCATTGAGTAGTTTGTTTTTATCATCATGCATAAGATCAAAGAGACTAGGTATGGGAATAGGTAATAAATGAAGAAGCAAGGGTTGTAAAAGGGTCTAAAATGAATGAAGAAGTATGGTTTATAGATAGAAAGGGAGAGAAAGATAATGAAAAGAAAAAAGAGATAATGCGGAGAGGATGGGATAAAGAAGATGATTAAAAGAAATGATAAAAAGAGAGGATGAAAAAAAAGGAAAGGAGATAAGTAGGTAAGGAAAGGTAGGAGAGAAGAGAGTAAGGAAAGGTATAAATGGGTGAGAAAATGTAAAGAAAAATATATAACAGTAATAAGATAAGAAGAAGTGACGAAAAGAGGGAAGAAGAGAGGAAGTAAAATGAAAATAAAATGAAACTAAAAGATTCAACAACCCAATATGCTACATAAAAATAATGGAAATTAACCACATACCTTGATAATAAATCCAGACTCAAGATTGGAGGCTTCTACATTCCATTGGCTCCTTCTCCAGTGGAATCCTCATCCATCATTGCTTTCTTCCTCTTTCCAAGATTCCTGGAAAAGAGATTAGTACTATAGGTGGTTCTTATTGCACTACAAAAATCTTCTAATTTAAATCATGCAAACTACATGTTTTGAATACAATGGTGTAGGAACTCACTACAAAATCTTTGTAGTGAATGCACAGGTTCTTACCTCTCATCTTATTGTTCATGTTTCCCCATATTCAAAGATCTTATATTCATGCTTCTAACTTTTAAAAATGTAAGCATTGCGTATGGGACCCATCAGAAAATTCAGTTGATGATCATCTCTTAAAGATCCACAATACCATGTGCCAACTAAAACCAATATAAGAAATATTATTGCGCCTTTGACATCTTCTTGAAAACAGTGCCAAAATGTTGGGCTAATTCATTACCTCAGTAATTAAATATTTCATATTTAATTGTCAACTCGGGGTTCAAATGCTTGCAATATGTCGTGCACCATATGTGTAAGCTACAAGTTCTTATCTTTCATTAGTTTATCTAATATGCTTATACAAAAAGGAAATTTCAGCATCAACCAACAAAGAATCAAAAGCACAAAACTATGTCCTCTATTTGGAAACCAATCAATCAAGGAATCAAAGATTACAACTATATACCTTGTTCAATTATGAAACCCAAACAATAAGAATTAGTTAGAAATAATTCAACCAAGAATCAAATCTCTAGAGGCTATGTAGTTTGTTGAGCGCATAGGCAGAGAATGAAAGCGATGGAAGCTATGTAACCTATTGAACTCACAAAAAAATAGCTCAATCACTCTTGGAATATGTTTATGTACTTGAATACCAATCATGCTACTGGGACCCTACTATCACCAGGTTATCTCTTGGTGTCATTTAGTCACTTCCTCTTCCATAAATCGTAGCTCTTGTTGTTGGAAATCCTTGATAAAACTAATCTATGAATTGAAATGCTATTGCAAAAATGAAAACACTCCACTCTTGGCAAGAAAATAAATAACACTTTATAAATACATCAAAAAAATAAAATAAATATTTATATAAAATAAACTATACTTCATAAATACATAAAGAAAAATTGTATAGATAAATATTTACAAAAATGAATGAAATCGCACAACAAGAAATAAAAACTACCTAACCTACATAGCATTGTATTCTATTAGAGTGGGCCTTGCCTCCATACAACAGAGTGTTGATATTAATCTACTTCATTATTAATTCAAAACTCACTACTTCTACAACATACACAAAATAAAAAAGAATGAAACTTAATATTTAAATTAAATAACAACTCTTACAATCCAAGATGAGTGTCTTCCTTCTTTCCCAAGCATCTCTTCCTCCTCGAGACAAAGATGCCATTCTCTTTTATACACGACCTTGTTTTAAAACAAAAATAACAAATGTTTGAATACAGATCTACTTGATAATCAATAAATATCAAGTGGTTACAATCATTTTACAACTTTATAAAATATATAAAATAGTTTTCAATATTCTTACTAATTCCCAATGAATTTTGGAATGTCCTTGATTTTCAAATTTGTAATAAGTTATGTGGGTTATAACAACTTTCTCAAAACATGCTCAAAATCATTATTAATGGTGTGAAACTCTCTATATCCATGGCATATATAAGAGAGATATTCAAATTCATAATAAAAACGAGTATGCACATGTGGGCACATGAAAATATGTCTCTCAATAATTAAAACCATAAAATATGTGTTTTATTCTCTTCCCCAAGTGGTTGCATGATTGGTGGTGGTTAGTTTCCTCAACCATAGCATGCTAAATATGCAACGCATGGATTCTACAAATACTTTGCACCATTAGTTCGAATTTCCTCCAACTTGTAGCTTGTGGATCATTAGCATAAGATATTGAATTAATATCCTATTACAACTTGTCCACAAATAAGCCATTATTCATAAGTAAATACAAAATACACATTTTTCGTAATTTTAATCATACTTTTAATTGAAATACTAAAGAAATGCAATGAAAAACACCTTGCACCAAAATTATGGTTTTAAGCATCAAGAAGGATAAATATGGGGTTATGGGTAAGTAAAAAGATATGTAAAAGATGACAATTATGAGGCATGTCAGGTGGTATAATGTATATATCCCCTTCAACGATGCATGCTCACCTTACTACCAACCTATGTGGGATTTTGTCATTGTTATGGGAAAGGGTTTCAAAGGCCCTAATATGCATGACTTGAGGAGATCTCTTTTGCAAAAAAATATTTTGTCCGTAGAGGAATACTTGAAGTATTTTAAAGATTCATGGGTTAAAACAAGTTGTACCATCATATCAGATGGATGGACTAATGGAAAGAACCATACAATCATAATTTTCCTTGTCTCCCGCCCTCAAGGAACCATGTTTTTGAAATTAGTTGATACATTTAATAAGGTGAAATATCTGAACATATTATTTCATATTTTAAATGAGATTGTTGTGTTAGTGGGGGAGGTAAATGTTGGTCATGTCATCATAGCTAATTCCTCTAACTATGTTCTTTCTAGTAATATGTTAGAGTCCAATGTTAGAGTCCAAATACAAGACCATATGTTGAACCCCATGTGCAACACATTACATAGGCCTCATTCTTGAGGACATAGGAAAACAATATTGGATCAAGAACACTATAGAGCATGCCAAGTGAACCATGACATACATATACAACCGCTCATGACAAAATACAACTAAAATGACTCATGGGTATTGAACCTAATGAAGATAAACATCGGGGGAGAAGACCTTGTTAGGCCTTCCAATGCAAGATTTGCAACACACTTCCTCACATTGAAATATCTCCTTTCCCAAGAACAAAGCTTGAAAAAATATTTTCAAGTGATGAATGGAACAGATCTCAGTGAGCTCACAAACAAGATATAAAAGACACCAAAAATAAATCTTTTGAGATCACGTTTTAGAAAAAAGAAGCAAAGGTTGTGAAAATTGGTGAGCCCCTTGTTAAGGTGTTATAATTGGTGGATGGGGAAAAATTGGTCATCGGTTACATCTATGAGGAGATGGATTATGAAAAGGAACATACAATGATAGCCTATAAGGATAGAGTAGCTAAGTATGGACCTATATAGGATATTATTGATAACATATGGAACAAGCAACTCCATCGCCCTATATATGGAACTAGGTATTTCCTAAACCCAATGTATCATTATAAAGCTTAGTTAGGATAAGATCAAACTGTGTATGTTGAAGATGGATTGTACAAGTGATTGTATTGCATGGTCCTTGATGAGACAAATCATATGGAAGTACATCGACAGATTAGTGCTTTCACTAGAGCTATGGGTACCTTTGGAAAAAACCTAGTAAATGTTGCAAGAGATGTGGACCAGCTAAGTAAGCAATTCCAAATATATTTTAAGTTCAAATGCTTAAACATTAAATACTTGATTTTTTAGCCATAGTCAAAATCTAATTTTTTTAACTAACTTCGTCTTTCCAGCACATTGGTGGGAGTCATTTGGTAGCCAACGTCCTTAATTGCAAAAGGTTGTAGTTCGAGTCTTGAGCCAAAATTACAGTGCTTCTATGTGTAAGCACATTTGATATGTCTTTGAGTAGATTAACATGAAGAAGAGAAATGATTTGGAACAAAAATGGTTAAATGTTATTGTCTTCATGCATTACAACCTTCGACTAAGGCACAACAAGTTTTTAAACAAAAGACCTTAAATAGATCTGATTGTGTTGGATGATATTGATCCAAGCTCTGAGTGTGTAGAGGAGTCTCACATAATATATCTTGAAACTTATTTTGATATTGATGACTTGGATTTGGGGGGGATTGGTTTGGATTTGTATCTACTAGGAGGATCTAGAGTAAGCGCCAACATAGCACCATCCATAGCACATGCAACTCGGTCATCTTGTGCTTCTACTAGTACTACTATTGTAGTTGTATATGTCCCTGAGGAGTCCAAGGAATATGAATACTCTAAGCTAGAGGATGATTTTGTAGCTCATGTTGAGGATAACATTTCTAGTAGTGGTGATGATTTTGATGATTGACCATGTTGATCAATTATTTGTATTATGTACGATGTACTATGTAGTAGGCCAATAGCTTGTAGTGTGTATTTTGGATTGTGAAGGACATTTAGAGCCTCATTGATTATGTATTTTGTTGTTGATATGTATTGCACTTAGTGTCATTTTGATATTCACCCTTACATGGTATATACATGAGCAAACTTTGTGTATTTTGTCTCTAATGGTTTGGAATCTTTAAAATATATTTGTTTCATTAAAATTTAAGTATTTTATGTATTTTATAGTAAACCGAATCATTGAAATCAACTCGATCTGAGTTAATCTGAGTCTAAGTCTGATTTTGAGTTGACCCTTGATCGATTCTGAGTTCGAGTCCAAGTTTTAAAGTTTTAGCCAATTAAATACATTTCTCGCAAATTTCCTTAGTGTACATATGTGTGAAAGTATACATTTAATATCATGTACTATAAAGATTATATAAAGGAATAATAATGAATATTTTTGCCATTATAATATTGATTAATTATATTTATTAAATTTTAATTTATTTTGTGTCTTTTAAATTTAAAATTAAATATACAAAATATCAGTTGTACATATAATAAATTATAATTTATATTATAAAATGTTATATAAATTTTATAAATTCCACTATTGTTTATTGTGCATGCACAAGAACCAAATATTTCATTATTGTGTTTAACACCCATCATGTAACTCTACATCCACGTAGCTTACATGAAAGTATAATTAATGAGAAAAAGTCTAGATCTACCTTTAGTAGATAGCACCTATAATGTAGTATGATGTGGTGTATGCTCTTACTATTTTATATTTTCTTTAGGAGGCCTGTTTTAGACCTCAAATTTATTTTAATTGGCATTAGACATTATCCTTAAAGTTTCAACCAGAATTCAAATATATCCATTGTAATAATTGGATTCCACAAACAAGAGAGTCTTCCCATAATGCTAAGTCTTTTGTGGTGATAACCACTCTTCATTATGAGATTATTCTCATGGCCATATCCAAGGAAAAACTGCCTAAAATATGTCATTCTTGACCAAGTTTTCATGTATGCAATATTTTGATTGCTATATTCACATGAACACGTGAAATTATCACATAATTATGACATATCAATAATTCATTCACTTTGGATTATTAAAATTTTAACTACAATGAAATGTTTTCCATTGTATCAACAATATTATCACCATCATCCACTCACACCATGCAATCAAACATGTGTGTAAATATTAGCACAATCAAGCATATGTGCATGGATTCATGTATGCATAACCAAAACTTGCACATTCATGTAGTCTACTTATGCACACTAGCATTACCAAAGAATATCATATTGTTGAATCATGTAATATATCATGACAAGTTGCAAGACTTATCAAACATTGGGCACATATTCCAAACACCTCACCATTAACAATTAATTGACCATTTGGATACCTTCATATTCAACGAAATACAACACAAGGGAAGGTATTTCCTTTCTCTACTCCAAAATCACTTAAGAATCCTTACCCTCCAGTTCTCTCCAGTGTGGGAAAGAAGGCTATACTGCAAAACATCAATACAAGTGGAAAATTCATTGGCTAGTTGTGCATCAATTCCAATCTCTCACAATTCCATCAAAAACATGGTTTTGCACATGGTAGTCCTAAGGAATTCTTATATATTTTCCCTTATCACACATATAAGATTTTTGTATGGTTCCTCATATCCGTATGACTACCAACAACATCCTAGATGTTACCTCTTTTGGTAGTGTTTTGTGGGAGTATACCACATCCCTTCACCAACTTGTTAACAAGTTTTTTCTTATCCTCTTATCATTCCTCATAAAGTTGACCATAAAATGCAATAGTATCATCACCATATTCAATTGTTTCCTCATCATATGAGTTGTATGCTTTAGTGAGGGAAACCTCATCATGTGAAATTTTATTTAGTGTCTGATAACTCACGAGAGACTCTAATATCACAATCTTTTCATTTGCACCTATAACAACAGACACACATTATTTAACATGCCACTTGTGCATATATGTTTCAATAGATTTTATCCCTTGTATTTTATCTGCATTTCTATGTGTTAATGATTTTCACATAATCACATTTCTCAACCAAAAAAATAGAAACATGTAGCAAGAGATGAGTTGAAAAAAGATCCCTTCCAATTCCTATGCCTAGAAAGGGTTTCCATGGTTCACAACAAACCCAATTCATGGACATATTTCCAACCACAAATACAAAAAAAAATATTATCTACAATTTGCTCACCCAAATAGAAATTCATAATTTATATACACAAGTATATATGCTACTTCAAATAACACGTAGCTTTTCTAAAAGAACATAGAAATATAAGGTGAGAAAGTTCCTTTAATTTAATAATTTTATTTTTGCCCATGTCCAACCCTCGATGTTGCACCATTCTTTGGAAATCACATCTTTAAGGTTATCTCAGGATGCCTCTAGAATATTCCATCAAATTATTAAAATCTTACTCTATCTTTCCTTAGGAAGTGCCAACTCAATCGTAATCTTTCATTTCACCATTAATTGATTCCTATGAAATATGAACTTTCACATTTACTCCACACTATTTACACATAAGTTGTTGGTTCACATCCTACAACTTTTCAATTCATCACTCTACAAGTTGTAACAAACCAGTTGAATGATTGTTTTTGTTTTTCATCGAGTGATTATAATGCAAGATTTACTTAATTGTCATAATTGGTGTCACACACAAGGCTTGTAATAGTACATCCAAGACAAATCATGATGACCATCATGATTTGCAAGTTTTTTGAACACACGCATTTTGCATTGAAATAGCTTATCCATCACATGCATCCATGGTATGTTCTCATTGTTTGTTGACCATTATATTGATCCATCTCTATCTGTAACCTCAACCAAACATAACACTATTTCCAAATCCATTCATGAAGAAATAAAGCTACAACAAACCCACTAGATGTCTATACTCTTTTTGATTTGTTGTCATTCCATATACCTAGAGATGTGCTCATCATTCAGTCCATCTTCATTCCATACTATTTTATCATTGTTATTTTAATAATCCCCTAGAAGTTGAATTTTTGAAGTACAACGCATTGTCCCTTTCAAATAGGATGGTATCCCTCAATGGAAATAATAAAGAGAATATACATATTCATGGGAATACCATCATTTCCTAGATTGTATATCCCATACCTACTTCTAATGCATTTGTTATTGCAACCCATCTCTCTCTCTCTCTCTCAGGCGTATTTTTTGTATAATACAAGAGATTTAGTAACTCTTCTCTCACTCTTCTATGCAATAATAATTGCACATGGGGATTTCAATCAATGAGTTGCATGCATCCCTTTGATAAGGAATGAATTGCATTACTTCCTTATCCCTTGACTTGTGCTTCACCAAGTCAATCTTCTATAGCTCTATCCTTAACTCATGTCTAGCATTCCACTTTCTTGTTAACAATCACTTCACAAAGAAATTATTCTCTTGCTCATCAAGTCACTTTCACATCCCCATGCTTATTTACCTAATACAAGATCTAAAATCCTCAAGGCTTGTTTATTCCTCTTGTATGTCAATATTTTTGTAAGAAACCATTTATTCCAACTTTGATAAAATTCTGGAGGCATCCATGTTATCACGTTGATTTCATCCACCTGGGACATTTATGTGATTTTAATCTAAGACATCATAAACAAACAATAAACACACTTAATTCACACAAATGCATAGGGTATAAGACAACTACACACCTCAATTATGAGTAAAACTTTGGGTTGACCATCACAAGGGTTGTGTGACTTTTCCTTTATTAGTCACATGACAATGACATGGGTCATACAACCTGTTGTAACCTAGGTCTGCATCCCTTTCCCCTCCTCTCTTTTTCCCTATGCCTTAATCATTTTTTCCTTTTTCTGGTTGGTTAAGTCAGTTTCCCACTACTGAGTGTCTTGGCCCTTATTCATTTTTGAGTCTTCGTGCATTTTGGTTTATGTTTTTCGATACATGTCATATTTGTTTCAGAATGCTTGTCATCACATGCACCATTGATTGAGCTCACCGAACAGCTGCCAAGCCTTTTCTATGCACAGGAAATGCCTGTTCATACGACACAGCAATCTAGAGCAGCAAATTTCAGGCTCAAACTGTGGGAACAGACAGGTTAATTTTTGATAGCGGAGATCCATCAAGCAAATCATATCAACGGCTATCATCCGTTCGGGATGAAGAATTGCGCAAAGTTTAACACCACGAGTCATCAAAAGTCCCAAACTCCCGAAGACCCGAAGACAATCAGGATCGTTCATCTATCAGGACATGCGTCGAAGTCCCGAAGAGCCGAAAATTCGAAGTGATGAAGAGCTTAAGTCCCGAAGTCTCGAATCAAATCTAGTCCGTTCGTCTGTCATGACACGTGGTGACAGATCATCTACTTCTGCAATTTTCACTTTAGGAGTTTTCCAAGCAAAAACATTCGAAACTCCCGAAGAGCCAAAGACCCGAAGTCTCGAAGTAAATCTAGACTATCCATCAGATGAGACATGTGGCGACAAATCAGTTACTTCGGCAATTCTCCTCTGGGAGGTTCGAAGCACTAACAGTTGAAATTCCCGAAGCCCGAAGTGCTGAAGCACGTGGAAACCAACAGTTGAGACACGTGGCACACTCATGAGATGGGACATGTGGCATTCATCTCAGGAAATTTGGTCGTGACATGCACCCATTTCCACGTGACATGTGTCACCTTTCTTTCCATGACACATCAGCAGTCGTGACATCAGGCCACCATATCACTTCGATATTTTTCCTCCGAGAGATTTCCAAGCCTAACATTTGAAACTCCTAAAGCCCAAATTTCCAAAGAGAATCTGGGTCATCCATCGGTCATGACATGGGGCAGCAGATGCTTCACTTCGCAACATTTCCACTCCGGGAGTTTCCCAAGCATAACACTCATAAACTCCCGAAGTCCTGAAGCCCGGAGGGTCGAACTCCCGAAGTGCCAAAACACATGGCACTCTCATCAATTATGATGCATGGTGCTCTCATCAATCAGGACACGTGGCACTCATTCTCGGTCATTTGGTTGTGACATTCTCCCAGTTCCACTTGACATGTGTCACCCTTATTTCCTAGATGCCTCAGTAGCCTAGAAACCTTAGCAGTCGAGACATCTCACGACATCGGGCCGCCACGTCACTCTGGGGATTTTCCTTCGGGAGGTTTTCGAGTTTGACATTTGAAACTCCCGAAGCACAAACTTCTGGAGTAAATCTGGGTCGTTCATCCATCGCGATATGTGGTGATGGATCGTCCACTCCGAATATTTTTGGGTTTTGACATTTGAAACTCCCGAAGTCTGCATTTTCAAAGTAAATCTAGACCATTGATCCCAGGCCAATGAGAACCATCGATCCTTGAAATAGGCGCAGGTCACCCATATCTCAGATCATGATCATATCGACGGCTATAGTTCATTGCGGAGATGCAAGTTGCTTGGACGTTAATTTTCTAGAGCGGTCCCGCAATTTAAACCATGGTTTTGTTGGGAGGGTGCGCGGTAGCTTCTGGTGAATTGTGGGCCCAAAGGTGGTCTAAATCCAAACTACCCTCAACATATTCCGCAATCACATGCGTATATGGCACTGCATCACGTCCATGTCGCCTCCACTCATCCCACTCATTACTCTTGCTCCTCTCACCACCCAACACTTTTCCTCCACTCATGCCACCTGTATCCTTCATTCTGTGCCGCCATCTCCATGCTTCAGATACCTCCATCGTATTCACACATCTCCTCACCTTGTGACAGTTGTCTTCACATGTCATCTACCCCCACATCTGCTAATCCTATCTTTCCATTGGATTCCTGCCTCCTCGACTTCTTGTTCACGACCAGTCATCACAACAAAAGAGAGGGGAAGAGTTGAGTATAGTCGACTCAGACTGTGCTTAGCTTGTGAAAGCTAAAACACAGACAGAGAGTCAGTCTCTATCACATGTCGACGCAGGTTACTCCCAGACACACTTCAGCAAGCTCTGTTCACACAGTCGGTAATCTCCAGTAGCCTCCAACAGCTCGCTAACATGCCATCGCTTGAGAACAGAGCTCTGCTCTATCACTTCGAGGCCCATTCTCGTCCATTCAGTTCCTTCAACGTGCATCAGTTCTATCACATAGACAATAGTAGTTTTATTTTGATTAAGTCCATCATTTTCCTAGATTAGATGCAAGAGTGGCCTTCTGTGTGATATAATAACCACTCTTGCCGATTAAATTCAGCATCTTAGTGTCGTTAATAATTTTTTTACGAACAGTTCCCTAAATTTAGGTCTTAGCCCCCTAAGGACAGGAGCCTCTACAAATATTTTAAATAGTCATTTTTTGGATATTGTAAAGGTCAGATTTTTTAAGGAAGGAATAGCAATACAATAGACTGGTTGGACCCATTTTATGCATGGATTAAATCTTTCTACCTGGTGAATATATTTTTTATGACAGTGATTCGTTCTACTCTTCATGTGTTTTCATTTTTGTCTTAAATACAGTTTTTTATGTTTGCAATGTACATTTCATTTCCTTTCAGTTATTGTATGACTTATTTTTACTGATATGTAACCTGTCAAACAGCTAATGCTTTGGTGAAGATTCGTTTTCTGCAACCTGTGGGCGTTATTTTTTTTTGATACATGTTTTACGTCTTGAAATGATATTTTAAGTATTGAACTTCTTGCAGCAGATTATTCATTGAGTAGTTGGTTGTTTCTCTCTGTTTTCTATTATTTCACTGGTCTGTCATTAGTGTGCCATCAGCCAAGGAGGGCCCTCATCCATATCATTCTGCCAACCCAACCTTGCCTTTGTCTTGATATAATAATCCACTGACCAAAGTTAAAGAAACAATCATTATAAACTGATAGGTGGCCTAGCTTTGCCCTTTAGCAATCAAGTGTAGACCTTAGGACCAACACAACCATTCCTTTAATTAGTGACACAATCATGTTGGGATTCTTTTGATACCCCTGAGATCCTTGTAGCATCATGATTTTCTCATTTCCATAGAACATCAATTCCCAAAGTCACCTAAAACAACCTAAATATGAACGAAGGTATTTTCTAGTCATCCTTTCTCATTAATGAAATAACACTCAGCCCTCGTTTGTGTCAATTCAAGTGCATGGGAGAACATGGGATCTCATGCCTAGATATTAGGCATTCCAATTTGAGCTAGTTCCCCTTCCACCTCAACTTTTTTCCTATGAATACAAGCCTCCTCCATGCATTTAAAATAACTTTTGAATGTAAGGTTATGCTAGTGGAATTTAGACAAAGGATGAGAAGATCATTTCTTCCACTAACTTATTCATGTGCTTCCTTACTTTCATGTTTCCCATTTTCACCTCTAAAGTGCCAATACATAAGGAGAATTGTTGTGTGTTCATTCTTAAGCTAGATAGAGCCCATTAGAGGATTCAAAGGACCAACCCATAGAGAATATTAGACCCCAAAAGCTACAAACCTATTCCAAAGTAAAATTTCCTATTTTATTGTTTTTCCATTGGAATAATAGGAATTTTCTTCTCTTTCCCCCAAAAAATGTTGTTTGAATAATTGAAACTCATTTTTTGAATAATTCATGGTTAAGATGCATGCTTAGGGGATACTTTTATTTGATTTCCTTGTTTTTCACTCACTCTTGCCGACTCTTAGCTCTAGCAACCAATTGACACTTTTTTTTGGTATCCACATGCACAAAATCACCATGTGAAATCCATATCGAAAATTTGTTTTGTCTAAATAATTTTGGAGGCTTTTCTTTGCTAATATTTCAAAGAGACTAGAAATGCATTATCAAAAATTGAGTTAGAAGATACAACCCCCATAAGTTCACAATTTACCCATTTTGTGCTCTTTTGATTGTGCAAATCAGTGTCAAAGACTATATTTAGCCACCAATAGAATAAAATTGGATGAGAATGAAGAAAACATTTGTATTAGATGTTGATATCATTCTCACTTATGAGCACTTAGCAGTGCCTAAACTCATAGTCATGTTTTGCATCATTATGACGATGATCACTTGTCTCTTTTTGGCATAGGCTTATCCATTATTACAAAATATAGAAAAAATCATTATCTTTCAAACTATAAAGAACTAGGAAATTTTAACCAAAATTTATCTGTAAAATACCATGGATATTCCACTGGATCAGTTCATCACAAAATATTTGATAAATAAAACTAAAATCTACACTATGAAGGTTAAATTCCATTAGATTCCAAAACCTTTAGTTACTGATTTTTTGCTTATGCGTGAAATAGAAAAAATGAGGAAAATAGAGAAAAGTAAAAAACAATTACACACCATCCAAAAATAACACAAATCTTTTCTC
The DNA here is from genome assembly GCA_009831015.1 of Picea engelmannii. NCBI lineage: Eukaryota > Viridiplantae > Streptophyta > Pinopsida > Pinales > Pinaceae > Picea > Picea engelmannii. The sequence continues at coordinate 328,002 of ML781529.1, read as the reverse complement.
TAGGAAACCCTTAAGGGAGGAAACCCAATCAGAAGGTGAGGCTACTCTGCTCTCTTTTCTCTGGTATGTAAATAATGCAAGTACAAAGGAGAAGGCATTCTCTATGGAGTTACCTAAGACCTATGGATTGTTAGGCTACTATAGAACATTAACCCCCTTAGTTATGTTGTTTAATTTCCCACTCCCATTTGTTTTGCTCTACTATGGAACAAAATACAATAACATAGAATCAAACCCTTCTCCTCCTAGTGGCTCGGTTTTTAACATAGCTTGATAGTCATCTAGGGTTAGGTTTTTTACTCCTTAGAACCTCAATTGTGATAAGGTATTGGACCTTATAGACTATTCTTGAAATTTCTCATGTGACTAGCCCCACACTAGTACATTTGGGTCAAATTCCGATGGCACGTTCGACGCAATTGCCACTTTATATTTTTGGGAGAACGACAAACAACAGACCCCCTCAAACATCGTTTCACATAACATCTCTTTTTCGACGCCATAGATATCATCTTTATTTTGAAGTTTCATGCTGACACATGTCATCTCGGATTTGACTGTCCAAACCCCATATAGTCGTCGCTACAGTGACATCATAAACATCGGAATTCTGACGTCCCATTTCGTCGATCTCCACTACGTTTGTGCTATGGGAGCGACATTACCATATGTCGTAATACTGACCTAGGGTAATGTCACTCAATAGACGGCAAGTTATTCATCTCCGATATGTTTTCTATGTGAGAAAAATTCCAAGACGTTGTAAGACTGATGTAGGGTCACTTCTCTCAACTTACGGTAAGTTATCATCTCCGACGCGTTTTCTATAGGAGCGACGTTCCAATATGTCGCAATAGCGACAGAATGTAAGTATTTAAAAAAAAAATGTCAATTCCATTTATACAAGACCATTTCCCATGACAACATTACATTCAAATCCAATTTGTATTCCATAGTCATGGCTCTAAAGGATCTTCGTTGATAAAATTCATAACATTATTCACTTGTCAAAAGGATAACCTTTGATAGCATTCATAACATTATGAATTAATGCTTATCCATGTTTTCTCTAAATTCTCATTCTGCTTGACAATTAGAAGTTGGATGTCACCTTGACTCTCCTCTATTTTAGGGTCATACATTTATTTTGTTATATGTAAAGGGAATAACCATGAACACAAGATGTTGCATGCATTATGTTTGATTATGGTGTTGGAATCTTTTATTTGGTTCTTAGCAAGGCTCGTGTCATTGACAAGTTGAGGAAACTCACCAAGTCACCATGGAGTAAGTGCTTGCTACATTTAATTCCAAGCAATGGCTTACTAATGTATCTGAACCAACAATAATTGTTTTACATTTCTACAAGACCATTTCTGACAACAACATTAAATTCAAATCCCATTTCTATTGGATAACCATCTATCTAATTACCTTTTCCATAGCTAATTAATCCAGAAATGTGGGCATCACACTAACCACGGTGATTGAGTTGGGTTTTATTCCTAGCATAACCTACATTTCATTGAAGAATGTTGTGATTTCATGGGAATGGTGAGTCTAGGAATAACCAACAATGTTTCCATTCCATGGATATGTTTTCATTTTTCTAGAGCTAATAAATATGCACATGTAGATAGAACACCAAGCATGCTAATTGAGTTGGATTTTACGCCTAGGACTTGTGTTTTGTTGAAGAATATCAAGGCTTCATGGGGACCTAATGATTGCATTCCAATCAAAGAATGATAAGGCTTCACGATGATCAAGAATATGTGAATAACCAATAATGATTGCCACAACATCTTGTTTAGGTATTATTTTGAACAATTAGTGGGAAATGCTAAACCCCCACATGCACTTCTTCCTTTTTTCTAGAGCCAAATTCCATAATAAATGCACTTCTTATTTCTTAACCATGGATGTAAGATTCCATGACTATCAATTTAGATAATATATAGTATAACAATTTGTATTCTCATGTTGGAACCTTGTATTTGGTTTATAGAAAGGCCCATGTCATTGACAAGTATAGGAACCCTCGCCAAGTTACTGACTAAGTATTTTCTGCATTTCATTTTTACAAGTGTTTATTAATTCTATCCCAACCGACAATGATTGAATTACATTTCTACATTACAATTGCCCACAATAATATTACATGCAAATCCAATTTGCATTGCATAACCATATATCTACTTACCTTGGTCTAGAGCCAATAAATATGCACATGTAGACAAAATATTGACCACAATGTTTGAGTTGGGTTTTATGCCCATGACAACTTACATTTTGTTGAATAATGTTAAGGCTTCATGGAGATGGTGACTTTGTGAATAACCAATAATGATTTCATTCCAAGGATCGACTTATCTGGTTCCAAGGCCAATAAATATGCAATAGAACACTAACCATGATGATTGATTTGGGTTTTATGCCTACGACATGCATTTCGTTGAATAATTTCAAGGCTTTGGGACCCAATGATTCCATTGAAATTGAAGAATGTTAAGTCTTAACAGGGATTTCCAATCTGGGAATAACTTGGAATGATTGCAGTCCATGACCCAACATCCCATTTAGGCATCTTTTGAACAATTAGTGGGCAATGCTAAAATCCCCACATGAACTTCTTACCTTGTTCCAAAGATAAATTCCATAGCCAAATACAAATGTTATAGCATAACCACGGATGTAATATTCCATCAATATTAATTTAGATCAGATATAGTAATGGAAAGAGTTTTGATTATGGTGTTAAATCTTACATTTGGTTCTTAGCATGAATCATGTCAATGATGATTCGAGGAACCTCACCAAGTCAACATGGATTAAGTGCACGCTACATATCAATCCTAATAATGGTTTACTAATTATATAATAATTATTAATTATTGCATTGCATTTCTACAATATCACTACCCACAAAAACATTGCATTTAAATCCAATTGTTATTGCATAACCATGGATCAATTTACCTTATTCTAGACACAATAAATTTACACATGTAGGTAGAACACTAGTGACAATTAAGTTGGGTTTATGCCTAGGACAAATTGCATTTCATTGAAGAATATCAAAGCTTCATGGGGATTCCTGGCATGGGAATAACTAGCAATGATTGAATTGCATCAACCTACTTACCTTATTCTAGAGCCAATAAATCTACACATGTAGGTAGAACATTGGCCAAGATGATTACATTAGGTTTTCTTCCCAAGACTTGCATTTCATTGAATTATGTCAAGATGTCACAGGGACCCAATGATTGAATTCCAATTTAAGAATGTCAAGGCTTCATGGGAATGGTGAATCTAGTAATAACCAACAATGATTGCATTCCATGACCCAACATACCATTTAGGCATTCCTTTGAAAAATCAATGGGAGATTCTAAAATCCCCACATGAACTTCTTGTCTTGTTCCAAAGTGAAATTCCATAACAAAAATGAACTTATTATTGCACAAACATGGATGCTATATTCCATGAGTATTAGTTTATATTAGATATAGTGAAGAGGATTTTGATTATGGTGTTGGAATCTTGGATTTGGTTCCCAACAAGGCTCATGCCATTAACAAGTTGAGGAACCTCTCCAAGTCACCGTGGACTAAGCCCTGGATGCATTTAATTCCCAACAAGGGTTTACTAATTCTATTGCAAATAGCAATGATTGTATTCTATTTCTAGAAGACATTGCCCATAATAACATTATTTTCGAATCCATTTTTTATTGCATAGCCATGGGTTTTATTACCTTGTTCTAGAGTTAATAAATTTTCACATGTAGACATATCACCAACCACAGATATTGAGTTGGGTTTTATTCCTAGAAAATTTGGATTTCACTAAGAATTCCAACACTTCACTAGGATGGTGAATCTAGGAATAACCAACAATTATTAAATTCCATGGACCTGCTTACCTCACTCAAGATTTGACCTAAAAATAAACTAAATAGCTTACCTAAAAAAGATAAATTAATAAAATTCCAAATAAATAGTTATTAAATCAGTTTTTTCTAGGTTACAAATCCCAAGGAATCATCATAGACATAATCATGTGATACCATTGTTTTTCCCTTCTTATTAGACTTGCAACTATTAGTGGTTCCTAACTCTGTGATTGAAATAACCTATTTCTGCAGCATAAGTACTCTAAAAGAAAATAATAAATAGCATTCGAGCAAAATTAAACCACAGCTAAAACATACACAATACCTCACCTCAGAGTGCCCCCCCTCAAAGGTTCAACTTGTGCACTTGCTACAGAATTCCCACACACTCTTAAAAGGAAATCATGCACCCTAATGATCTTTGACATATATATTAAGTGAAAGAGTGTTAGAATACTAACAATATATGTACCCCCCCCAAAGATGAGATTTCCCTATTTATATAACACAACCAAAGTATCTTTGCGTTCAAAAATAGGGATAACGAAGCTACTATATGCTTGAGGGTTCGTTTTAATTACAAACTCATATTTGGAACACTGTGATCCATAAGTGATCACAGTCTCCTAAAACAAATTTAACATGATAAGAAAACTCAATTCATTTGCTTATCAAACCTTGAATCATGCAGGTGTCATGGCTCTATTTTCATAGTAGAAGATTAGATTGGTTGAAGGTTGTCATACTCATCAATTCCTCTGGACAAGAATAGGCACAAATTGTTGCAACATCCTGGACTTGAATGCACAAATGCCAGTAGACATGAATAGTACTTTGTACTCAATAAAAACAAGTTGGCATATTCTTCATTGTTTCCATAACTATTCGGTATCATCCTCAACTTGTCATAATTGTGTGAAGCCATTTGATACCTTGTGAAATAGATTGTGAAATTTCTGCTACAAGTTGTGTTAGCAAGGTTTATTTAGACATATATATTATGACAACATCATTCATCATTCACTGAAACACAAGTAATTTCACAACCTTCCCTAAATTTAATCATGCTAACAAGAAAGAAACCTAAATTGCAACCCTCCTTACCTTGTGATATGTACACAACAAAGTAGTGATGATAACAAGGATTATGGTTTAAACTAGGTTCTTCTGATAGAAAAAGAGATAGTTATAGGTGGAAAAAATATGTCATTTCCTGAGCCCATCATCTCCCCTCAACCAAAAGTTTTGCATGTCCTCGTGCAACCTACTATTCTTGTTCAAGAGCACCGGAGTGAAGATCTTCTCAATTTAAGGCTAGATGCCCAAATTCATTTTCACCATAAAATCCAAGTGCTTTGTCTACTTGAGTCCATTGCATAACTTCTTCTCATTTTTCCTACTTGATGGGTGACTTGTAAAACCTAATAGGACACCAAAGAAGGGGAAAGTGAAATCCAAGACCAAGCCACCTAACATCATGTATTATTATAGAATTTATATAAAAGGTTTCTCTATTGAGGGATCAAATGAAATATGGATAACCCACAAGTTTCCTATTCCTCAAGTAATTAGGGAGTTGTTCCCATATGTCACAGGAAATCAATAATGCTTTCAAGGAATGTTTCTTGACAATTTCTTGGTAATTAGAGATATCGTATATTTGATGGTATCCAATGATTGCATAGTCTCCAAGGTATCGTAACAACCTCTGGTAATAAGCTATTATAACTGATGGTAGGGGATACTGATACCAAATGATCAATCTTGAATTTCCTTCAATCTTGATATAAAATTATGTAGCTTTCTTCCACTAAACATGACTAAACATGAATGATGAAAATGCTTGGATATGGATATCACCAACATAAGGATTGGGGTTCCACTGAGAACTATCTTGCAAGTAGAATTTGAAATGATATAGTTCACACAATAAGTTATGATCAAGAGAATCATGGGATAGAAATATATTGATAAAATATTGAGGTTGTTTGATCCCATATGTTTTTTCTACTACCATGTATCGAAGCCTAAAGGTAGTCCATATTTCATATAAAAATATGGGGTAAACTCGATATTATGACCTACAAGTTAGAGCCTCTAATGCTAATTTATAAGCCCGATGCCTTCGGTTTTGTGCATGCATCAACTATGCTTTACACTCTTTAAAATTTGGCTTCCCCTTCTCCTCCCAAAGTAAATACGTTAAGAAGCATTTTTCCGTCAATTTCTCAATCACTTGCTAATGTCTCTCCTTTATGATCCCAAGATAAAATATCTTATATTTATCTTGCCATCCAGGTAGGTTGAGTTTTAGTTGGATACATGCATATGTATTCACCATGATGTCATCCAATACAATATTGATTATTTGATGAACTAGCTTCATACATTCTTCTGAATAAGTATTTTCCTTGTCCATTTATGACTCTTTTGAGTCAATGGCTTCTAATAAGGAACTTAGAGGGTTATTTCTTGGAACCCTAGACCCGTTTCTTTCCAATTTTATCTTTAGCTTCTGATTTTACAACCTCAATTTTATGTTATTCTTTAATAAATCTTGGTAACTAGGGCTATAGAAATGATGTTATTTAGAGGCCATTCAATTCTTGGACTTTCCTATGCTACCTTTGATTCTCCTTATTTTTCTCAATCCAACATTCTTTGGGTGTGGATTAGGTTTAGGAGAATGAAAATATCCATCAATTTCATCATCAAATTGATCTTGTTATGGTGGAGAGAAAGGTCTAGAAGGATGTAATCCTTCTAATTCATGATCATCAACTTGCACCTCTTGTTGCTCTGGAAACAAGGACTTTGGAGACTATAGGTCCCCTCATTTGTCATCAAACTGTCCTTCCCGCTACTATGGAGATGAGGACCTTGGCAATTGTAACCCTACTAGCTCATCATCGGATTGGTGTTCTTTTTGTTCTGGAGAGAACAACCTTTGAGCCTATAAATCCTCTAATCTATCGGACTCAGATGAGGAGATGGAGATTGGAGATGGACCAATGACAAGTTTTGTAGTAAGGTCCACTTGTAATTCCACAACCTCCTTTTCCTGTGACATTGGAACTATAGGTTCCTTGGAGGCCCTCGTATCATAGTGATGATGTGATTCCATAGCAGCATATGTACTGAGGGTTGAGGTGGAATATGAAGGGGTTTGTTTTCCATCGTTCCTAGGTCGATTGGTAGGCAATATAACCCTCACCCTAGGTTTTCTCCCTAGTCCTTTTAAAAACAATTCCCAACTGATATGAATCTTATCCAACTTAATCATAATCAACATCTTTATCATACCTTGGTGGTATTATCTTGTCTCAGGTTTTTCCCTCTTGTGAACCATGACAACCATTTTCGGTAGGATTTTGAGCAAGAAGAATGTCATGTTTAAAATTTCTTCATTATTGAGGTGCATCATGAGTTTGATAAAGTAGTGAAACACCATGTTTTACCTCCCCTCACAAGCTTTGAAATTTTGGATGATGAAATCTACCTCTTTCCAAGGTGAAATCAACAAGTCCCTTTGAATTCATTTTCGTATGTCGGGCATAGGAGAGGGATTTGTTAGAAACTGAGGCTAACTATCTATTGGTAGCTTCAAATTCTTTCACCACCTTCCACCTTTCAAGGGGATCCCTATGGATCAACTAATGAACTCTTCAATTACAATTAGGGTAAGTTGTTGCACTAATGCCCTCCTACTGTTGAAGGTTTTAGCAAATTCCATTCCAATTCCTAGGTCCTAGCCTTGTAACCTCTTGAAAAATGAAAACCAACATGCTTTTGCAAATATTTTCATTACCTACATGTTGGCTACAATTATCATCATATCTTCAAGATCGGTCCCCTTCTTCGATCCTTCGATGGTGCACTATGTCCAAAGGTGATTTTGCAAAGTTAAATGGTGCTCTAATGTAATTTCTTTGGGGTTGAATGATGAATTGTAATTAAGTGCTATAAAATGTGGGTAATCATATGAATAAATGAGAGGATTATATAGAACTCAACAAGAGGATGGAGAGAAATAAGTGGTGTGGCATTGGAATTGATTGTTATTGATTGCAATCAATAACAATCAATTTCAATCTCTTTACACATGTTCCCATCACATCTCATGAACTTAGCAATTTTCCTAATTTTTTGTTGTACCAAATCATAAAGCTGAAAAACTTAAATATCCATTCATATGGATAGCTTCAAAGAAGCATCTATATGTCTAGCTTCAAAACTTAAAGATCCATATTGATTCATGTATTGGGTTTTTTCATTTCTAGATGAGGGATATGTTAGAATGTGTTTTAATGTTGTCTAGTGGATTGATGTAATCTTGTAACTAGTGTCATAATGATCATAATTATAACATCATTTGTGAGGAACTTATACATGTAAGTAAGCTTCACTAGACTTTAGTAGCATTTCACATGTGCACACGGAGGTAGTTTTGGGGAGTTATTTTCATAGTGACCAGCTCCTTATGTAATGGTGACCTGCACTACTAGGTCATTTTTATCCACCACTTATCCCTTATATCTTAATGAGCTTATTGCTTACCTCTATGGTTTGGTGTTTCTTGTTAGAAAAAAGAGGATCACATAGCAATAATATAAAATATATGCCCCTTTATTCCATATTCATTGAACTCATCGGGTACATACATCACACAATAGGAGTAAATAAGGCTTTACAGATATTACTAGTACATGCTATTAGATCATATGAGTATCAATTAAATGGAAATCATTAATGCAATGGTTGTATAACCTCTACTTCCAAATTACACTGGTTCTAGTAGTAGGTTTACCGTTGAATAGGCATGAATATGGGAAAGCAATACGACTGGTAACATGTAATGGAAGCTTATTAGAGAAACAAGGCAATCACCTTTCTCATATCCATTGATGTCATTGCCTCAATAATATTGGTATAATACAGGTAATAACTCATTTAGTCTTAGTCTTCATATTGTATCTTCCTAAGAATGATACCACTCTAATCATACAGAAGCTTCATAGTGAGTTCGATAACCTGCAGATACGAGTTATGCTTTGAGTGCCATATCACGTAGTTTCCATAACAAGAGTTTAGTAATAGAGAGCTTAGTATGATTCCATGCATTGTGTTGCTTAGTGATGTTTGGTATAGGCTAAGAATAGAAAGAAGAATGGTCACAAGAAGGTGTGAGGAGGCTTCCTAGAGTAGTGTGCCCTTGGTCAAAGTCATAGGAAAATTGTAATTAGAATTAGGGAAAAATAGAAACAAATAATGCCTTTTTATTTTTCTGTTCACAAGATCAGCATATATGAGAAAAGAAATAAACATATCTAAATTAAATTCTGAGTATAAATAAAATTTATGAGTGAAAAGACAAACATCAAGATTACCTCCTGATCTAAGAAAGATGTACCTATCACATGTGTGGATGAAAACCTTTATAATACGATTAGAAATAGTTTTAGGCTCGTGGATCAAACCTCTAGGGTTTGATCTCTATCATAAGGACTTAGGAACATTTTTTACAAGATATAGACCATCACAAGACAACTGTAGCAAACAAAACTTAGATCTGAAAAGATAGTCCAAAAAGGAGGTTGCACCATCATCAAGAGAGAACAATTGAGGTAGCTGCAGAAAATAGGAGAGTGGGGAGTGAGTGAGTGTGAGTGTAATAGAATGCTAGAGGGTAGGGTCTTATTTATAGTTAGGGAGAGGGGTTAGGGAAATTTAAAATTATAATTAAATATTGACATTTAATTAATATAAATATTAACTAAAATGTCAATTAATATTAATATTAATTATAAAAACCCCAAACACATATAAAACCCCAATCACATAAATAAAACCTCAATCACATAAAACAACAAGGGGGTACCTTTTAATACAAAGTCAAGGGGGGGTCCATAATGGAAAAACATGTCCACATGAGTCTCATAATGACCTTTAAACTTTATCATCACTGCATAAGGGGGTCCATCAACAATGTGGTCATGTCCATCTTAATATGCACTCCTAGGTCTCATGGACCATCCCGGGAGAGAGGAAGAGGATCGCACATCAAAAAATATTGGTATTACACCAAGATATACCTGGTCAAAGACCAGGTTGCCCCAGAACACATATGGGCGCCCTAGAACACATCTAGGGTCTTATCCACCAAGGTACAAGACCAAGGATCAACCCATGCATTAGGAAATGGTTCCCTGGAGCACATCCAGGGGCCCTAGAACACATATAGGGTCTTATATCAACAACCAAGTAACACATCCAAGGATCAATCCAATCACTGAGCAAGGATTCACTGGAACACATCCAGGGGCCCTAGACACATCTAGGGACTTATATCAACCACCAAGGAACATATCCAAGGATCAATCTAAGCACTGAGAAAGGATGATCCCTTAGGAACCCTACCATTTGGATTAAATTCTCTTCCAAGAAGGAAGTGAGAAGATGCCTAAAGTTCCCAATGATACATAGCCATACTACTTAGCTTCCATCTTGTACCAAAGGAGAAAAATTGTATCGTTGTGTAAAGGAGGACCGTTTGGAGGCAGAGAGATAGTGAGATTGGAATGAAACATTTGGAGGCCTAGACATCATGATATTGCAGTACACCTAAGTTGAAATGACCATTTGAGGTGGAAATATGTGAGATTGCAATGCACCCTTTCGAGTGTACTGCAATCTCATGATGTTTGGGCCTCCAAATGATTCATTGCAATCTCTCCATCTCTCAGCCTCCAAACGGTCCTTTCAATTTGGGTGCACTACAATCTCATAATCTCTAAGCCTCCAAATGGTCATAATGTTCATTTCAGTAGGTTCCATTCCTCCAAATATCTTGTCACCAGAAAGAAACTACCATTTTTGGCGGCATGTTCGGAGCCATATATTCATGTTAGAATTTATCCATACATTCATGTTATATTTATTCATTGGTTAACCATAAACCTACACTGACAGATCCATAATATCTAGAGGACATAATAAAAATATTATACATACCTAAATGGTGATTTTTCAATTTAGCAATCGAACATAACAATTCATAAAACATTAAACATAACTAGAATTGATGGCTATATAAACTTATATGCTGAAAGGAGAAATCACACCTAATCTGATGAACTGGTCGACATTACAGTTGAAATGGTTGGCCCCACTTGTTTCTATTCAGCTATATGACCCTCTGTTAGTCTTGAGCTTCCCTCAATCGACGAAGAAAGATCTTAAAGTACCTGCCAAAATCATTCAACCTCCATAAAATTATAAAAAATAAATACAAGTAATATTTGTAGAACATTATTTACTCTAAGATGCATTTTTACGAGAGTGTCAGAACATACCTGAATGATATCCTCTTGGTTTCGAGAATAATTATTGGAGCCATGCATCTAATATTTGATCAAACTCCCTCCCTTGATTTGAAGTAGCAGCAACGAACTCAACATTGACTTTGTTGTTGCTCTGTTGGATCGAGGGAGGTTTGCTCCAAGATTAAACGGCTCCAATAAATTATTCTGTACTGAACAGGGCCAACCACATGAAGGTGGAATCTCTTATGGCTCGTCCCCCTCCCCCTCACATTACTCTCAATTCCCCAATACCCATCATATAAATCTATTGAAATATTTACAGCAAAAACAAACATATATACATACCAATATTCACAATTGTTTACAATGAAATAAAATGTTTCCTTGATCCATTTGGAGTGAGCAGAATATGGTGAAAATAGATTTGATATTAAATAATTATTAAAATATTCATGTACATCATCATTTAGTACTTTTAGCTAGCCTCTTCTTCTTAGCTTTATAGTTCCTAATCATTTCATCAATATCTATGTCTTTGTTCTCTGGGTGCTCTTCAAAATATGATTGTGATTGTTTCCTCTCACGTAGAGCATGCCTAGTCGCGGGGTAATCATGGTGTAAAGGAGTCCACTATAATGAGGCATCACCTACAAAAGAAAAAAATACAAAATTTAAATGGCCATTTTTTAAATATCATTGAACTAGTTCAGTAATATTAAAAAAAACACCTGCAATGTCATTATTTACCTAGTGCACTAGTCGTTACCATTGGAATGGTTTCCCCCGTGTGCTCCTCTTCAACTATATGATCCTCAAGTACAACATTCTCTGCCATTGAGACCACAAAATTTGTAAGGACAATCATAAATGTATAAGTAAAAAAACATAGAATTACAAAATGTATAACTACAAAATTATTAAGTATATGATTAAAATACAACCATATTATCGTCATGTGCCAGCTTGATCGTAGAACCATCGTGGGGATGTGCCCTCATGGAAAATTGGGACTAAATGGGATCAAAACCATCTTCTGGTTACAAACTACTATCAACGCACTACTCTCCAATACTAGTTTGTTCGTTGACAGTGTTGCTCCCCTGATTAAAAAAAGTTGTAAATATTAATAATATCCAACATGACTGCATTATTTTAATAATAAAGGTTAATGTGGATTGAATTTTATTTACCTTATCATGCAAAGTGGTTCTTGGTATCTGCCCCAATATTTTTCGGCATTCAACTACCACTTTATAGTCATACTTGTAACCAAGATGGAGGTCTTCCTTCATGGTTTCAGTACCAAACTCGTCACCCTGCATTGCATAAGAGTATGTATTTTTTATGTTATTTGTTGCAATTACCTAAAAGTTTTAAGGCGATACAAATAAGATATTTATGTACTTACAATTCGTGATTGCAACTTTAAGTAGCCGCCCTAGCCTAGCCTGTGTTGGCCACATTTGGAAAGCCTTGCTTTTGTGGCCTTTGATGTGTCAGTCAACCTATCATCAAAATTTTCAAGTATGCTAATATATACCACAATTTTATTTACATCTAAAAAAAATTAAAGGTATTCAATTGAAATTATAATTTACCTTCTGGGACCAGAGGGTGTTTTTCCTTCATCTGTCAAGTTATTCTCTTTTGTGTCTTCGATGAGGTCCTTCCAATCCCTCTCTGGAATCATCAGAGGATGCTCGTACCTATCATTTTGTTTCAAGTGTTTCCTATATGTTTCTTCCGTATATTTTAAATATTGGCCAGATGTGGCGGTGGCCAAGGTCTTATTAAATGTATCTACACCAAAAAGGATTTCTAGATAATCCATAAATTCTTTTTTGAGGTTGGAAATCTAGAAATTTCACCTCTCCCGTATAATGGGCCCAAAAATAAGCAAAGCCTTATTCTCCAAGGACCTGTAAAAATCGTTGTTCCCTACATGCAAAATTATTATATGATTATTAATTTAAAAATAATAATCTAGATGATTTATATTTATCTACATAGAGAACATGAAAAAAATAAAATTTTAAAAATTACCTGGGACTTTAACCTGCTTTAATGGAAGCCCTTCCTCATTGACCATAAACGTGCCCTTAAGGGTCCCTATGTTGTTCACACATCTTTCTTTAGGAAAAGAAACCATATAGTTTGTCAAATCATCGGCCTCATCTCTATCACCACCTCCAGAGCCTACCTGTGTGGCCGCTTCCTCGGTGTGTGTGTCATGGCTCCCACCTAATGGTGTGGAAGGTGGATGTTGGCCCTTGGTTATTGAAGGAAGCGAAGAAAGAGGAAGAAAAGGTAAAAAGCGAGCTTCATGGGAGACACAGTGACTGTCACTGGGTCGAAGTGAGCAAAAGAACAGAAAAGATGGAGCGAAGTGCGGAAAAGCAAGTCGTTGGATGAGGAGATCGAGGATGAAAGATCAGAAAGGAAGATGGACCAAGGATGACTCAAGAAATGGAAAAAGCCAGCATTAGATGCCTTGGAGCACCGCGATATGAAGAAGGAAAGACAGGTTGGAGAAGCCCGGAAAGAATGGGTCAAGTTGACCTAGGGTTGTAGACACCTAGGGTTTTGGTAATTAGGGTTTTGACACCTAGGTTTTGACCTGAGGTTGTCGGTGAGGGATTGTAATGTATAAATAGAGGTCGAGAGGACCTAGGCCAGGTCGGTACTATTGTTAAGCCTTGTTATTGGTTGATTGTTCATTGAGAGAATGTTGTACTGTGATTAAGAGAAGTGATGAGAGAGAGAGCCTTCTGGTATTTTAAGATCTCCAGCTGGGTGCGAAGATCAAGTCCTGCAGTTGGGTGTGCAGGAAGGGAGAGAGAAAGAGAGACGGAGAGAGAGGATCTATTGGCCAAGAGAGTAGATCAGAACTGTAAGTTTTATCTTAATATATCATAAGCACAGTTCTGTGGACATAGCCCTAGAGAGAGGGTGAACCACATACATCTGTTGTTGTGTGTGTGATTTATGCTTTGAGCTTTGTTGTTGTTATATTATTATCTGCATTATTTTATTAGATCATATCTATAGCTGTGAAGGATAGATCTAGCTAGTTGAATGGTAGATGCATGTTAGGTTGTTGTTGTAATAAGAACCACTTGATATTCCCCTAATTGTAGATATATCTGTCCTGCAACCCCCTCATAGCTTCTTCGGGTGAGACTTCATTTGCTTCATAGGTTTTGTCAAAAGGGCCAGTAGCTAGGGCTTGTTGGTGCACTCTTGGATATGAAACTTGGGTCTGCCCCTGTGCCAACAAATGGTTTCGTCACTAGGATAGGAATATTTTTAAGGGAATGTCAAGGTGGTTCCCATCGAAGATAGAGATTCGGAAGTGGATAGAGGATCAAGAGAAGGACTTTGCTGAAGCCCAGAACAAGAACCTTAAAATAAGAACTGAAGATTGGATACAAATATACATCTTCACCAACATTCACGAGATCTTCTTTGGAGGAATCCATCAGGAGGTACAGGAGTGGTTGGGTAGGTTAGCTGACACGCAGTTTGAAATTAGATCTAAACCTCCTGTGGTTTGGACACCAGCATTGATCTAGAAGGTCAAGAGAGTCGACAACGTTGTATTCAGAGCAGTAGATCACTGGTTTGATAGTACCATCGGAGGGTATATGACCGAGTTTGTTGTTGACAGAACAGAATCATATAGCCAAGCCGAGAGATACTTTTTCAAAGGACCCAAAGGAAAATGTTTTCACTTCCTAAAGCTAAGAATCAAGATGATCTTGCATGAAAACCACATCTTGAAGATACGGTAGATTGATCAGACCTGAAAAGGATAATGTTCAAGATCTCGGACAGCGACAGTGACACAGAATCAGGACATACGCACAGTGGGAAATTATTCTGAGGAGTTCACATTGAGAACTTGTTTAAGCAAAAATACGGAGAAGAAGGTTTCTATAGTGGGGAAGAGGTAGATAACTGACAAAGAGCATCCATAGCCCACCAGAACAGAAGAAGGGGAAGATGAAGAACTGCCCCAAAGTAGGTCAGAAACCTTAGGAACTGTGCAAACTACTGGAGTAGGTAACATTAATCCTCCTGTTGTCCCAACAATACTTAGTAGTCAGAATAGTCAGAACCACCAGAGTCTTCAGAGTACGGTTACTAGTAGCTCAACATCTACTTAGATAAGAACCCTAGTCAGCTTTATGGTAGATGAAATGAGACTCCCTATCTTTAGAGGATATGGATCTGAAGATCCAGATCAGCATTGGTTTCTGTGTGAGGCCGTATGGAATATTAAAAGTATCACCGATGAAGCCAATAAGAGAACCCAGTTCAGCACTACGCTAAGGGACCGTGCACTGAGCTGGTACATGAAACTTGTCCAAGGACTGGCATAGCCTAAGCCCCTGAATGAGATCAAGAATGTGTTGATTGCAGAGTTTAAGAAACCTAAGTCAAAGTCACAATGTATTACGAAACTAAAAGAGATTACACAAAAGGTAGCAGAACCTATTTGGGAGTTCGACCTAATATTCAAGACCCTGACAGGTCGATTAACTTTCCAGATCCTCGATGAAAGAAACAAAGAATGGTTCATCGCTATGTTGTTACCACACATAAGAATCCCTCTGATGTAGAAGAATATTGCATCTCAAGAAGAATCTTTGGAGATCGCCATGAAGCTTGAATCAACACCGATGGGAGAATCTAGCTCAGGCATTAGCCAGATCATGAGCCAGCTAACTAGTTTGTCTTTACAGGTCAAGGATATGAAGAAAGATAAGGGAAAAGATAAAAGGGAAGATATTTGGTGTGTAAGATGCATATCTGAAGGCCATGATAAGGAACATTGTCCCTTATTTCATGAGTACTTGGCATCAAGGGAACTAAGCCCCTTAAAGCAAGTTAACCTACCCTGGTGCAATGTATGCAGAAATAGGCATTGCCCAAGTGAGTGCTACTACATGCAAGAGTATGTCCAGACACCCACAAACTTGTATTGTACATTTTGTAAATCCATGGGGCATGATGATCAGGATTATACAGCTTATGATCTCATGCATGAAAGGTCAAGAGACATATACAATATTCAAGGAAAAGTACAACAAAAGGGAAACACTCTACAGTACAACTCTTCGGGAAGAGGAAATTTCACTCCTCGTGGTGGCTACAAAGGACGACGACGACGAGGAGGTATGGGCCGAGGTCGAGGACAAATAATATGTTACAACTGTGCGTAGCCAGGACATTTAGAAAGGGATTGTCAAAATCCCTGCACAACCTGTAGTTATTGTAACTCCTTTGAGAATTTCATAGAGGAATGCCCTGTGTTGTTGGCTAAACTTCAGGAAAGACGAGGACCCCAACAGAACCCACAAGTACAACTGATATATGTTGAACCTCGCGGAGCAGACCCTAGAGTCGTTGTTATCACTCGAGGAGGTGCTACTATAGGAGAAGACAGAGCAGCCCAAGGAAAGACTGAAAATGACCATGGAGTCAGGAAAGCTACAGAAAATACCCCAACATTCGATGCTCAGAAAGAAAGACAGATATTTGAGGAGGCAAGAAAAGAGTTCAAAGGAGATCGAGGATCTTCATCAAAGAGACAACTAGAAATCAAAGAATATGGCATGCCTCAGGCATTTTATCCATCTGCATCACCAACAGAAGGGAAAGAGGTAAGAAAACTCATGGAATTCTTGTACACTTGTGTTAAGTTGATTCAAGATAAAGGAGTTGTACAAGAATTACAGGATTTAATCAAGCAGTATGAACTAGGAAATACAGGCCCCTTAATGAATAAAGTAGTGCACCAAATTGGAAAAAGGAGAAGGACAAATAAAGAATTACATTTGAATTCTCAGATAGGAGAGTATGATATAGACTATGTGGTCCTCGACTTAGGGTCAGAGGTTAATGTCATGACGAAGCAAACTTGGGCACTGATGGGAAAACCCAAGTTGATATATTCCTCTATCAGGCTTTGCATGGCTAATCAGCAAGCTGTCAGCCCATTTGGACGATTAGAGCATGTCCCAGTGGACATTGATGGAGTAAGAACCTTTGCATATTTTGAGGTAATTGAAATTATTGATGATAGTTACCCTTACCCTGCATTGTTAGGAATTGATTGGGCCTTTGACAATTCCATTGTTGTTGATCTAAAGAAAAGATGCATGACATTTGAGAAAGCTAGCCTTAGGGTCATTGCACCTTTAGATCTAGATGAGGGTCCATGATACACAGAACCCATCAGAGAAGAGGACCATGCATTTGAACTGGAAAACATCTACAAATTAACAGCCAGACCGCAGGATTATATCAACCCTACAGCTGACGGGAATCTAAGCTAGTGAAGTGACAGCACATGTTCATCCGACTTAGAAGAAGCGTTGGAGAACTAGAAGAACCAGATGTATGAAGTATCTACAAGAATATGTGCTAGGCTAACTAGAGAAGTTCACTGGATTGGCACAATAGTGAGTAATCTACCCACATTTGATGGGTTGAACCCCTTAGAAAACTTCTTATCAGAATTTGAGACAAGTGTACCAACACAACAGAGGCTGTTGGAAATGGATGAGGCCATGAAAGCCACACCAGCAAGATGGTGGGGGACACATAAAATCAATATTACTGACTAGACACAATGTCAAACTTTGATGACAACGCGGTTTTCAGCACAAGTAGGAAGCTGTGAAGCACGGTACACAGGTCGAAGTTGTCTGAAGGACCATGTACGAAGATGCGAAGAGGCATAGAGTGACATTCCTAGAGAACAATGGGTACACATATTCATCAATACGCTAGATACCACCTCGATTAACTGGTACCTTCAAGCAGAGTTGTGCCTTGTCACTTCAGAATGGGAAGGTATGATCCAGAATTTTATAACCACCTTTTTGTTTGACAGTGAATTTCCTTCTGTAGATCAAGCACTACAGATGGTGAGACAAAACGTATTTAAGGAGGCATATGGCCTCCCTTTGGAGCAAGAAGAGGATGAATGGACTGCACCCCTCCAGAACTGTAGACCTGCTACAACATTAATGTCGATGAAGACGATGATCCAAGGAAGGTGAATATCGCAGAAACAGAAGGTCAGAGAGATGTGGAAGGACCAGGAGTTGAACTGCCATTCATTGGACAGTCGATAAAGATAAAGAAATTCAATATCAAAATAGATTAGGAGACACCAAATCTTACCAATGTCAGAGATTATTGGGACGCTACTACCATTGAAAAAATCACAGAATTATTGCACAACTATCAGGACTTGTTCCCGACCAAGTTCACTAATATGAAGGGAATAAAAGGACCTATGGGAGAAATGAGAATACCTTTGAAACTATATGTGAAACCAATCAAGAAAAGACCCTACATATTGAACCTGGAATATAAGGAAAAAGTGAAGATTGAGCTCAACAGAATGCTGAAAGCAGGGATTATTGAACCTATCGAAGAGTTGGAGTGGATTAGCCCCATGGTAGTGCAAGATAAGAAGACAGGTGAGATCAAGATTTGTGCATATCTTAGGAAGCTGAATGATTATTGTCTACATGATCATTTCAATACACCTTTCACAGACAAAGTGATGGATAACGTGGAAGGCCAAGAAGTGTATTCTTTTATAGGTGGGTTTTCAGGATACCATCAGATCTGCATCGCCAAGGAGGACTGTCATAAGACTACATTTTCCATAGAGTGGGTATCCTACCAATATACAGTAATGCCATTTGGACTGAAGAATTCCCCAACCATCTTTTCCAAGGTGGTGGTTGAAGCATTCAAAGAATTTTTGCATAAGTTTTTAGAAGCATACTTTGATTATTGGACTGTTTTTAGTTTGTTGAAAAATCATATTGAATGTCTAAGGCTAATGTTGGATAAATGCAGGCAGTGTAAAATTGCTTTGAATTTGAAGAAGTGCATCTTCTTCTCACCATTTGGAGTATTATTAGGTCATATTGTATGCAAGCAAGGATTGTTGGTGGATCCATCCAAAATTGCAATTATAGTTGATTTACCACCACCTACATCAGTCAAACAACTGTGCATTGTAGTAGGACATACTGGCTATTACAGGAAATTTATCAAAGGATATGCTCAGATTACTGCACCAATGGAGAAGTTATTAAAGAAATAATGTCAATTTGGTTGGACAGATGAATGCCAGCAGAGCTTCGACACACTGAAACAAAATATGGTCACTGAGCCTATTCTAGTCTTTCCCAAGTGGAGCAAGGAATTTCATGTACATGTTGATGCATATTCTATTACATTAGGAGCGGTATTGGCACAACCTGGAGAAGGGGACATTGATCATCCATTAGCATTTCCAGTAGAAAGCTATCCACAACAGAAATCAATTACACTACTACAGAGAGAGAGGGACTAGCCATGGTGTATGCATTGCAGAAATTCTGCTACTACTTGTTGGGAGGAAACTTTAAAATGTTTACTCCATGTTGAAGTACCTAGTCAACAAGCCAGTTTTGGGGGGAGAATATGCAGATGGCTTCTCTTGTTTCAAGAATATGATTTTGAGATCATAGTTAAGCCAGGAAGAATGAATAAGGGCCCAGACCACCTGTTGAGGTTGGAGCATGGAGAAGAACCTACCAGTCTGGAGGATACACTATCGGATGCATATCTGCTCACCATTAGAAAGATTGATGACCACTTCGTAGACATGGTCTAGTTCTTGTCAACATGAATGGCTCCAGCCGAGTACACAATTTCGTGAAGAAGTAGCTAGTGGTCCGCACTACATATTTTTCACTGATAGTTGGTTAGCTATATAAAATGGGACCTGATGAGATCCTAAGAAGATGTGTGATGGAGGTAGAACACCCTATGATCCTCAAAGAAGCTCATGAAGGCATTGCAGGAGGACATTACACAAGAAAATAAATTACGCAGAAGGTTCTACGAGATGGCCTTTGGTGGCCTACGTTACACATAGATGCTAAAGAATATACCAGAGCATGCGATGTATGCTAGCGAGTTGGAAAACCATCCTGAAGAGATGAGATTCCATTAGCACCGCAGATGACCCTACAAGCATTTGAAAAATGGGCCATTGACTTCATGGGACCTATAAACCCACCAGGAAAGCGCATAGGAGCAAGGTATATTATCACTGTGATAGAATACTTGACTAGATGGGCCGAAGCAAGAGAAATCAAGGACTGTAGTGTAGCAACAGCTTCGCATTTTATATTTAATGACATAATAACCAGGTTTGGATGCCCTAAGGTCCTTATGAGTGATCAAGGTACACACTTCATCAATAAGACAGTTGAAGCCTTGACTGAAGAATTTGCAGTCCACCATCAAAACAGTACACCTTATCATCCACAAGAAAATGAAACGGTTGAAGCATTCAACAAGATCTTGGAGACAGCATTGACAAATATTTGCAGTGTGAACAGGGATGACTGGGATTTAAGAGTACCAGCAGTACTCTAGGCTTATAGAACCACTTGCAAGAAATTAACAATGCAGACCCCTTTCAAGTTGGTTTATGGTCTTGAAGTTGTTGTCCCAATGGAATACTTGGTACCAAGCTTAAGAATTGTTGCATTTACAGACATGGATGATACTGACTCTATTCATGAGAGTCTAGCACAGTTGGTTGAACTAGAAGAAGACAGATTCATTGCAGGCTTCCATCAGCAAATTCAGAAGGAATGAGAAAAGGCCTATCGTGACAGACACATCAAGAAGAAGATATTCAGGCAAGGTGATTTAGTACTGGTATATGATAGTAAGTTTATCAAACACCCTGGGAAATTCAGAACACATTGGCTCGGACCATATGAGATTACCTATGTTACAGAAGGAGGAGTTGCACAACTGAAGACATTTAAAGGAGACTGGAAGGAAGGCTTGGTGAATGGGAGTCGGCTGAAGTTGTACTATGACAACCAGTTGCCTAGCAGATCTCAGTAGAATCAAGAAGACAAGGGTCCAGGTACCAGGTGCAGTTGAAACTAGGTACCAGACATAGAAAAGACAGTCTTCACAAGGATGGAAAGGAGGCATAAAGCAGAAAGCAAGGGCTACACTGCACAGTCAAAAGTCGAAATAAAACAAGAGGAACAGACCTCAAGTGCCTCGGGACGAGTCACAGGTGAGTGTTGGGGGCCTTTTGTCCCTTGGTTATGGAAGGAAGTAAAGGACAAGGAAGAAAAGGTAAAAAGTGAGCTTCAAGGGAGACATAGTGACTGTCACTGGGTCGAAGTGAGCAAAAGAACAGAAAAGATGGAGCGAAGTGCGGAAAAGCAAGTCGTTGTATGAGGAGATTGAGGATGACAGATCAGCAAGGAAGATGGACCGAGGATGAATTAGGAAGTGGAAAAAGACATCATTAGATGCCTTGGAGCACCATGAGATGAAGAAGGAAAGACAGGTTGGTGAAGCCCGGAAAGAATGGGTCAAGTTGACCTAGGGTTGTAGACAACTAGGGTTTTAGTGATTAGGTTTTTGACACCTAGGTTTCGACCTGCGACTATCGGTGAGGGATTGTAATGTATAAATAGAGGTTGAGAGGACCTAGGTCGGATCGGTACTATTGTTAAGCCTTTTTATTGGTTGATTGTTCATTGAGAGAATGTTGTACTGTGATTAAGAGAAGTGTTGAGAGAGAGAGCCTTCTGGTATTGTAAGATCTTCAGTTGGGTGTGAATATCAACTCCTGCAGCTAGGTGCGTAGGAAGGGAGAGAGAAAGAGAGACGGAGAGAGAGGATATGTTGGCCAAGAGCATAGATCAGAACTGTAAGCTTTATCTTAATATATCATAAGCACAGTTCTGTGGACGTAGCCCTAAAGAGAGGGTGAACCACATATATCTATTTTTGTGTGTGTGATTGATGCTTTGAGCTCTATTGTTGTTATATTGTTATCTGCATTATTGTATTAGATCAGATCTATAGATGTGAAGGATAGATATAGATAGTTAATGGTAGATGCATGTTAGGTTGTTGTTGTAATAAGAACCACTTGATATTCCCCTAGTTGTAGACATCTCTTTCCTACAACCCCCTCATAGTTGCTTCGAGTGAGACTGCATCTGCTTCGCAGGTGCTGTCGAAAGGGCTAGTAGCTAGGGCTTGTTGGTGTGCTCTTGGAGCTGAACCCTGGGTCTGCCCCTGTGCCAACAGTGGAGATATGAATAGTTGCATCCTAGAAGTTATAAGAGGGCCTGCGTTGGGACCCTGTGGCATCTGTGCAACCTCACTACTACCGATACCATGCATGTCGGTGTCAGTGGGATCCAAAACTCTTTATATAAGAAAGTAAACATTTTTTCGTTTAAATAATGTAAAAGTTAAAAATCAAGCTTTCATAATTGATCTTATGACATAAAAATAAAACCACTTGAAATTATGGTTATTACCTTATATTTATTAAGCCTTGCCATAACTTCTGTGATCCTTTCTTCGACCTCAAGAATTTGATCTAGAATATCTAACAAGGGAGCTAGTTCAATGTTTCCTTTATTGGTCTTTTTTCTAATAAAAACCATAGGGTCGAGGGATTCATACAAATCCCTTTCGCTGAGCGAATCATCATTAGCATCATGTCCCTCTAACTACATATTTGACAAAATAAATGATAATTCAGTTATGTAAACAAATAAAATAATTGATCGCCACAGAAATAAAATGCACATTAATTGCAATTCAAAAATTGTTGTTCATTTACCTATTCTGAGGCTGCTTTTGATTTACCATGATCATCCTACCACATTATAGTAAAATTATAACTGTCATCATTATCATGATAATAAATTCAAATTTATGAGAAATTCAAATGTATAAGAAATTCAAATGTTGATAACAAAAATAGGACACACTGAGTAATAAACAGACTGAAGCTCTCCAAATGGATTAACACTGTAAAGAACATAATGAAAATCATAAAATATGAGAGTCATTTCTTACAGGTTGGGAAAATTGGTATACATACCTCCCCCATAATAGCAACATTTGTATCTATTCGATTCAAATTGTAATCAATCAATAACTCTTCCCCTATAGCTATTGATTTTATTACACATATGAATACACAGTTTCCTTCACGCCCCTAAAATACGCAATTGGGTCCTTTAGTTGTGGTCGTGGGTTATGTACTATTTATAAACCCTACAATATTCCCCGTTTCTTTTTGCCTTCCATCAATATAGATAGTTGATCCTTTATTTTGATCATTGTCTTTTAGTTGTATATAATTTGCAGTCAAGCCATATCTTCGCATACTTTTTGTATATTAGACTATTTGTATCCAATATTTGTAGATATAAAAAGGTCTGACGCACTCCATCAATTCATTTAATCCATCATAACAGACCTTTATGCCATCCATGGAAAATATCCCCAAACCATGTAATGACGATGGAGCAATCTGGTATATCCTTTCGTTTACACAAAAATCAGTGTTTATTTCGGGAAGATCCTTGGGTACCCATTGTTTCACTATATGTTTGTACCTCAAGGGAACCTCTATGTTTTCTATTCTCTCATGATCATAAGAACATGATCCCCCTTTCACAAGAAAAAAATCCATGTGTCTATGGAATTTTCTTCTGATCTTCTCACCTCTAGTTGATCTTTGCTTGTTAGACCTACTAGATGTCTCACTTTCCTCTATTCTACCTAAACTTCCCTCACTCAATGAAGATAGATATGACAAATACCTATTTTCTTGTATGTACTATAATGCCATTAATGACATAAATCGTCATTCAATCAAGATGTAACACTAGTTCATTACTAGTATCCTATTAGTATCACGATAAGCTCATAATGATTACCAAGAAAGACAAAGCATTTTGAGATATTTTTAGTTTCTTACAAATTCATGTTCTATGACTCTCCCTGACTAGTTTTTTCCATATTTTTTAGCTTTGGACTTGAAATGGTTAGAGTGGGATAAGGGGCACTCATATCATCTATTTTTTCCAGTGAAAAATTGACCCAAACTCGATAGGAACTATGCAAAAAATTAGGATTCCACTTCTATGTTGGGAATTTTTCTCATGTAACTTTACCCTAAGAGTTTTTGGACAATTTAAATACAACCCAAATCATGGTATTTCTGGAAAAAAAAATGAACAAGAAAGGTGGAACTTTAACTCACCGAAAAGACTACCCTCATCGGAAATATGAATATATTTCAAATACATGAATATGCCAATACTAGACTACAATGCGTATGTTGAACACTTAAGTGGACCCTAATAACACTAATAATACCAATGGAGGTCATGGCTAGGGAAGAGGGAACTAAGGTGGATAAGGTGGAGGATGTGATTCCTCAACCCAAGGAGAAGAAACGGTAGAAAGGTAAAGGTGGCCTATACATGCCAAAAGGGAGCGAGCAATTGAGAGTAAAGTACATTGTTAAGTAACAAATATGAGAGTTGTTATTGATTCGTAACCCATCGATGGCTACAAAATTGTAAAGGCTAAGGCATGGGTGCGAGTTATTGACAATGGGATAAGCGATGTTGTTGTTGTTGTCCATTATTGTTGTTTTCCATTCGCTTGACTCACTCCATCCAAAAAATGACAAATTTGTTAATTACCTTGACTCACTCCATCCAAAAAGGACAAATGGGACAATCCCTTATTCAAAGGCCATGATTACATATTGGTCGGATTAATTTTGAATGGACATTGCATGCGCTTCATTTTGACATTTTTAATTTTCACAACTCCAAAGGTATCTTCACAACTCCTGAGTTCATTCACAACTCTCAATGCAATCTTACAAATCTCAAGGCATTGGCCAGCATGGCATAGGCAGTTTGGGGATATTCTTCATGCACATGGACCTCTCATGCCATGCCATATCACAAATATTGGAGTGGTCAACTTTTTTGCACATTTGGAGGCATGTGTCACATAGTTTGATGGATGACCTCCTTGGAGGATGCATTATGTAGCCATTGGGGATTATATTTAGCACATATGGACCTTCTTGGACTTTCGTTGACTTGAGTATATGATTGACATGATTTGAGAAGGAGGTTACACATTGAATACCTCACACATGACCATTGGAGCTTAATTTAGGGTATTTTTCCACTCTTGAGGGCTTCTACTCATTACTTGTTGGTATTTTTCACTTTGGGGAGCTATGTGTCCATCTTGGATGATAAATAAGAGGTTTTCATTGCCTAATTTGAGGAGTTGGTTGTGGATCTATCCACTTGGAGGATTTTGGAGGCTACATGTTGCACCTTTGACTCATCTTGTTGCCTCTTTGATGGAGGAATCCCATTCTCTTGGGTCTATTTTGATTGGAGTATTGTACATGTGGCTTGACCACCTATTTATTTTACAAAAAATATTAGTTAGTTGGATGAAATAATTCTTCATTCCTCCCTAGGCTAAATCTAAGGATTTCACATGAGATATTATAATTCTATTGTAAAGGGAGTTGAGCTAGACTCTATATAAGGAGTATCCATTCCTCATTTGTAGTCATAATTGTATTTTTGGAGCTTCCACTCCTTGGAGCTTAGTTGACATATATTTCTTGGAGCATATGGATGTATAAGGGTTCTGTCTTTATGGACATTGGTGTCAATTCTTGAAGATCTTCTATCTTGGTTTATATTTGGTGCATAAAGATTGATTGTGAATGCTCAAGTCTTCTACAAACTACCAAGATCAATCCATTGAAAGGTAAAAACTACCACTTGGAAGGAAGACATTTTAGGGTAGCTCCTCTCCTTCTTCCTTTGTTAGTTTGGGGTAACTCCTCTCCTCTATTTGATGCATTTCTTTGTCTATCCATTTTAGGAATCCTAGCAAGGGTATTGAGTATGTTTGTGAAGATATAGTTGATCTTGTTGGTAAAGATTTCTCCCATAAGGACCCATTCTTGTAGGGCCTTGGTCTTCATTGTTAATATTGATTAGATAAGAGATTATTCTTCCCCTTGGGTTTTAGTCTCTTTATCATAATCTTTAGGTGAAATCAACCAATTTTGAAAAGGGGTGTTGAAAAGGAGTAAACCAATTCCTGTGGGATCATTAACTTGTAGCTTTCCTTGTAGCTCAAACAAGAGGTAAACCAATAGGGTATGAGGCTGAAATAAACTCCAACAATACAGAACCTTCGATATGCAACAAATGAATTAGTAAAATAGGTACCTCCTACAGGTTGGTTGCTTGGTACAAATTGTAAGTGTTTTGTGTTACAACTTTAATTAGCGTGTGCCCTTACTTGAACATGTATCAACATACCAAGAATACCCCAAAGGATGGTAATGGATAAGGGTTCCAGATCATGGTCTAATCCTTAACACAGTCATACAAACAAATCAATGATAATATTTTTCTCATTCATGTAGACAAATTCATTCACCTGTTTCATCAAACAGTTCATATGCAACCTTATATAATCAACTTGACATTGGAGGAAAAATTATCAATTTTGGAGGCATTGCTTGTGTCCTCTGTCGATAGGGTCTCCTATTTCGCTCGCACTGTGGGATAGCTAGGGTATCCAGCTCTGTCGCTCACATTGTAGACTAGCTAGTGTATCCTCTAGTGTATCCTATGGCTTTGTCGCTCGCACTTTGTATCCTCTAGTGTATCTGCTACAGTATCGCTTGCACTGTGTATCCTCTAGTGTATATACTCTAGTGTATCATTTGCACTATGTATCAGCCTCTAGTGTATCTACTAGGGTATCACGTGGCTCTGTCCCATGCTCTGTTGTCGCTCGTACTGTAGGCTAGGCTAGGCGCGAGTTATTTCATATTTTGTTATTTTTAATATATATTTTATTTTGTTGTTTTAATATATATTATATTAATTATAACAAAATATAATATAAATATATAAATTATAAATATAAATATAATTAATATAAATTATATGTAGGTTGGGGTTTAGGAATTATATTGGTTATATGGGTTAGGGATTAGCATTGAGGTTAAGAATTAGATGGTTTAGAGGTTAGGAGTTAATGGTTTTATAAGTTAGGGATTAGAATAATAGTGTTTATAGGGGTTGTGTTTCAAATTATAGAGTTCAATGGATATGGGTCATAGAGGTTATGGGTATTATAGGGGTTTTAAGGTAAGGAGTTAACAAAAAATGGAATGTCCCCCATGGTTCACTGATTTGTGTGCTCAAGCACATGAATTTCTTCCTTGCTTTTGGTTGCTTTCACCTATCATCTCCAACACTTCTACAAGGAATTCTAATGATGGACTTGGATCCAAATTTGAATACTTGTTGATTCATCTTAAGGCATCTTCATTGGCATAGTTATTCATACCTTGGATGATTCAACCCTACAAATTTAAGGGAGGTTCCTCCCTTCTCTCTTCTTTATTTCTCCTTGTCTCTTATGACTATGGAGTCCTCTTCTTGTCCTTCCTCCAGTGTTTTATTCCCTATCTCATTTGATATTAGTATCCTTCAACTCTCCCCTCAAAACATGTCCAAACTCTCTCACCTCATTCAAATGAATGACATTAACATGCCTCCTAGTAATTGTCTAAGCAATCATAAAACAATTCCTACCCAACCTTATAACATAGGTATCCTAATTCCCCTTATTACTACATTATCCAAGTTAGACATGGAGGATACTCACCACTTCCTTCCAACATGGAACAAATCCCTTCTACCCCTAGCCAAGGTTATCATACAAATACACCCTCTTCTTCAAAACAATTAAACATGCAACCTTCCACCTCATGTAGGATGTGTGATGAACGCATGCCCTACATGTGACTTCTTGAAGAGTAAATCCTTAGATAATTTGTAAAACTTAAAGACTCTCTTATGAAACCCTTCCCTCCTCAATGTGTTACCCATACCAGACCTCCAACCTCACCTCAAATCCTTTCTCCTTTAGCACCTAATGTGCCTCCACCCAAGAAGTGTAAGACAAATAGGTCTCCCCCTCCTCATATAAGTTCTCCTAGAACTAATCACATAAGCATGGATGCTAACCTTTTCCCTAGATCAAACAAATGGTGCAATTATCATAATCTCAACACTCACAACTTGAATGAATGTCAAGTCCTTCGACAGAAGAAATCTTCTTCTTCCCAACAAGGCTCATGATCTCCCTTGGTCCAAGTTACTACGACTTGACAGTGCACTTCTCCTAAACAAGATGATGCATCTCAACTCAACACTTCTTTAAGACAAGATATCCTTCCTCAACCTACTGAAATTACTCCTCCTCTTGAACCTAGGTCAACATAAAAAACCATTAAGTCACTCCCTCTGACACAGGCAATGGGTTATGTACCTCTAGATTCCCCTTATACCCACTCTTACCTCATAGGTTGCCTCAACATAATGTCTCAAAACTTAGAGACCTACACTTGTATAGGGAACAGTCATTGTGATGAGTGATTCACCTTAATGGCCCCTCTCTGGCCTTCCTCTCATCCACCTTTTCCTAAAGGGTGGACCTCTTCTAAACCTTTCTAGAGAACCTAACTCTTATATCCTTCTATTTATTCCCCTACCTTGAATCGCAAGGGAGGCATCATACCCTTTGAGTGTACTACGATATCTCTACTTATATTTATCATTGATATATATTCAATGGTAGTAGATCTAGTGTTTGTTTGCTTTATATATATATATATATATATAT
>ML781529.1:275085-299143 GCA_009831015.1 Picea engelmannii | reverse complement strand
CACATTGGATATCACACACACACACACACACATTGGATATCACATTCAAATCTTTTCTAATGGGAAAGTTGAGCTACATGTGTCCAAACATGGATTACTCTTGGAGATCCATCACAACTCTTTTATTCATCACAAGTAGCTTCAACATATTTTATTCAACCCAACTAACTTCAACACCTACAACAATGAATTACAAGTGATTTCCTTCCATACTTCTCTTTGTATTTTCCATCATTAGTGTTTCTATCTTGTTACCCCCTAACATCTAGGAGTAACTAGAGGATATTTTTCTCCTATGATCCATATCACATACATATGAGGTTCAGGGTTCTTCTTCATCATGGATGGGTCTTTGCACATAAGGGATGGGTCTTGGGATATCGGCCCAAAATGAAGCTTATAGGGCACTGATCCCTGAACTAGGCCTTAAACCACCACACAAACCAAAATCATTGGCCTCATTCTGGGATATGGACATTATTGAGAGACTTTGTGTACCCGGCATGGGTCTCATGGTCTTGACCATCGTTGACATAGGAAAATAAGGGCCATAGTACCTAAGCTAATCTTCTAGGATCATAATTCATTAATGACACCTCAAACTATGACATAAACCCTCTAGATAGAATCTTTATCCTATGAATGGCATATTAGCATCCTTAGAAAGTTTTAGGCATAAGGGATGGGTCTCAAGACCTTGACCATGGTCATGGGAGAAAATAAATGGTATTAGTACCTAAATGAATCTTCTAAGGCTCACGATCCATGAATGAGTCCTTGAATCGCAACACAATCCATTTAGAGGGGATATTTGATTAGTGCTTCAAATACGGGCACCATTAGGAGGTTTTGTACACCAAGTAGGAGTTTTACAAAAAGTGTGGTCATGAGGATTATTGACAAGGACCATTTTATAATGTATTAACATTTTTTCTTTAAAGCATTCCTAAGACAATAGGGGTCCTTTCAATTTTAGTAGGTGACATTTTTTTTTTCCATCAAATCTTATTAAATAATCACTAAAGCTTTGCTATTTTAATTTAATCATTCTTATAAAAGTTGAAGATACATAATTACGGATGTATCAAAAGATGTATTCATGACAATATTTAAGTTAGAGAATGTACTATGCTCAAGGAACCACTCAACATACCTTGTTTATCAAGATTAAATTTTATGAAGTTTATGAAAGCATTGAATGGATTTTTGTTGAAGGAATGCTAATCAAGTTTGTATTTGGCCATTAGTTTTAAAATGCAATAGGAATAATTAACAATGTTTTGATTTTGATTGATTTTGATTATGTGCTAGCAAGACATTGGACTCATACATGTTGCATACCTCTATACTTGCTAGGTACAATCTTAAGAGATAAAAATAATAGTAAGACAATAATAATGATACTAAAATTAAGGTTATAAATGGTTAATAATAATTTTAACTCAAAAGGATCAATGCAGAATAATTAAAGTAAAAATAAATAAAGTTAACTATCGAAAAATGTATAATTTTGTCCACAAATATAAGTAAAGGAAAAAGGAGAAGGGGAAGAAAAGAAACAAGGAAATGACATCAAGTGAGGAAACAAACCAACAAACCATAGAGGAATCAATGGGGGAACGAAAAAAATAGGGTACAAATGAATAAATTTGAATGAAGGAAAGAGGGTGAGGAAGGTTAAATAGGGATTAAAAATGTAAAAAGAAAATAACTTCTCAATTTCAAATGTGGCAATGGATGCTAGCAAAGATCCAAAGGAAGATACCATATTGAAATCACTAGGATTTGACCTCTCTCAATATGAATATCTTGCAAGGATGTTACTTCTTTTTTTTTAGCAAAAATACTTCTCCAAAGCTTCCCTTTGCTTGTGCTTAGAAACCCCTAAATAACCTCTTGCAAAACTATTTATTTTGGCCTTCTCCTAAATAAAAATTGATTACAAAGTTAGTTGGAAGATCTATTGGAGGCTAAAGGAAATTAGAAAGATTAATTGGGTTGATATAATGACTTAAGGGACTACATTAGCTTGTAGCGTGGACGATTAGAGAATTTTTTAGCAATGTCACATGGACCATTTTTTTAAGCCTCAAATTAAGAAAAATGCCCATCTTTGGTCCAAGTGTATCCATTTTATCTTGGAATGTGTATAGGTTTTTAACATATACGCATAATATCTCTTTTTCTAATGGTCAGATAACCAATATTTAAGCCTTGCTTGCCAAATCTATATATCAAATATGCATAGTTGTAAAGTCAAGAATTTTTAGAGTCCAATAATTCAAAATTGGTTCCATTGGAATGATTTCATGATTTTGTACCATCATGAATGTTAGCTCACATTATTGATTGGGGCGGTGTTTTCCCTAGGAAGTGGCATTCTGGCGAAGAAAAAATGAAAGAAGAGGGCTCAAAAAACCCATCAAATGTTTTTATCCTAAGTCAGGTGATGATATGACATTTTGGCACCCACGCAGTCCCATTCATCTTGCAAGCTCCCTATCATCAGCGTCTGCGTATGCCTACCAAGTCCTCCCTACAAGAATCCAGCAAAGCTCCATATGGTGAATTTTAGAGTCGTTCCCATCCTGATCCCGATGCAGACAATTCATGAAAGTGGGGCAGCAGTTGAGACCTCATCTCACCTCGTAAATGGAAAACATGCAGAGAGAGGCCGTAAAGGCAGACTGTCAATTATGGACAAATTTTCCTATAAAGCACATAATTGCACCTGGCTCGCACCTAACAGAGGAGGCACTGACTAAAAATGTTAATTCGATGGTTTGATCACACTCCTAGTGGTTGCATCAATTCTAAGTATATGTATGCAGTTTTGATTTTTTGTTAAGGTTGATGGTTGAGCTAAGATCTTGTATTGTAATGTTTTAATGAAGCTCTGGTTCTCTGGTTATGTAACTTGATTTGAGACTTCTTGTTTAATGAAATTCATCTTCTATTTCCATATTATTTGTGTCTGATATTGAATGTTCATGCTTGAAGGATTCGCATGGATTGCAGTGACTATGTTGTAATGGATGTTTGATTGCAGTGCAGTTATAGCGTTTTCAATTTCCTGAAACTTTGAATTCAAGAGGATCTTGTTTTCAGAGTTTTTCCTCCTTAGGTTGTTGGAATACCTGATGTCCAGAGTAGACCTTTACATCTTCTCCTCAATTTCTTCCTCCTACTCACTCTTACTACAACTTACTGGATGAAGTTGATCAACACCTCATTTTCTTCTGCATATTTCACCAATTTTCTGAGTTAAAACAATATTCTCTTGAGTCTACCCCATTTGACCTCTTTAATTCCATTAACTGTGACATATAACCCAATGGGTACGGGGCTTACCTCTGCCTCAATCCAGAGGTGACTTCTGGTGCTAACATTTTTGGCATCATTGCTAGGGAACGAATTGAAGACATTTCCCTGGGCAAGAACGACAACGAGCTATTGATTCTGAAGGTGCATCATACATTAGTACCATTGAATATTGCAGCCTGCACCTGATGACTCCACCGTCTAGCGACTCCACTGTTTCATTTCTGGCTCCTAAAGGAAGACACACGAGGTCCACTTCACTGTTGTCGCTAGTAACGTTTGAAGCTGACCCAGAGGAAATTATCAGAAAGGGAAAGACCTTTCAAAAAGGTACCTCCACAGTTGTACCAAGTTTTTATGATAATTTGCATAATCCCTCTTTACAAAATCTAGTAATTGTTTTTTATTCTCCTATTATACAAACTAATGGAGTTTCAAGAAATTTAAATTTTGGGAGTTTTCCTGTCGATTTCTCCCCTCCTATTATTGGTTTGGAAGGAGAGAGCTTTAACACCCCTTTATTCCCTGAAGTTGTGAAGTGGAAGGAGAGATATTTGACCTTAGAAGACTTTCCTACTCCTCCTCCTATTAGAGTTGTTGCATTTACAGACGGGGAAACCTCTGTTACCTCTAGCCCCTCATCTTTATCTCCTAATGCTCAGCCTTTTCCTTTTTCTCCCAGAAGCACATCCCCAGTCTCGCTTGTTTGGACTCCATCTCCTCCTAGTTCTCCTCCTATTCACACTCTAATGGTAGGAGTTAATCCCCCCAGAACTAGGATGGAAGCTATAATAGTAGCTAGGTATGCCCCTCTTGTTTTTCCTCAGCCTCTGAATGCCCTCCCAATGGATGGCTACCTTAAGAAGTTGCCCAAGTTCACAGGCGAGGGAGACATAACCACAGAGGAACACCTTGAAGCCTTTTAGAGTTTTACAGATTGTCATGTCATCATGGATGCAGATGTATGGATGAGGATTTTTGTTCATAGCCTTGAGGGTGAGGCTAGGAAGTGGTTTAGGGCCTTACCTCTTGGATCTATCGATGGGATTGAATCCCTAGATGAATCCTTCTTAAAGAATTGGGGGGATATAAAGGATTTCCCTTACTATATTACAGAGTTTGGATCACTGAATAAAAAGGAAGGGGAATCTATTTCTGACTTCTCAAAGAGATTTAATAAAATGGATAGAAAAATTCCCACTGAGGTTAAGCCTATAGAAACCTCTACAAAGATTACTTATTCTAGTTCTTTTGACCCTGATTTTTTCCTCTTGTTAAGAGAAAGGAGAGCTACCTCCTTGGCTCATATGAAATATGCAGAGATTAAAGTAGAATCCAATATTATGGTAGTTGATGAGCTTAGGAGTAAGGTTGGAAGGGACAGAAGAAGGGGAAGGTATGAAACTTCAACCTCTTCCTATGCTGCCCACCCTCAAGATGATGAGCTTATCAAATTAGTAAAACAACTTTTTGTTGATATGGAGAAGGTAAAACTTGAAGCAAGACAGGCCTATAGAAGTACTCAAAACGTTGATAATAGAGGTACCTTCAGGAGACCTAATAATGCTCCTCAGATACTTCCAAGAGATCAAAGAGGTTGGGATAGGGATGATCAAATAATTCAAGCCCCTCTCCAAAATAACCTTGTCACTTATGAAGAAGAAGAGGAAGAGGAGGTTGATCTCGAAATCCATTGTCTTGGGGATACCCCCTCATTTCCCCATTTAACTCAATCTGCATATGAGGAGTCTCTAATGGATAGCCAACTAAATGAGCTGAGTAAAGGGGAAAAAACCAGCCACACTCCAAATAGATATAATCTGAGGTCCAAATAGAAAGAAGGGAAATCGGACATCCTTGATTGGCCTACCAGAGCAGAAAAACCTGCTAAAGATATTTCAGACCGAAGAAAGGAAAAGAAGGCACAGACCCCCCCACCGGTGGTCAAAAGTCTTGTTCCATAAGTGAGATAAATTCTAAATCCCCCCTCCTCTTTCAGCTTTGATCATGAAATACAAAAGATTAGAATCCTTGTACCCATTTCAGAGTTGGTCAAGCATGAAGAATTCAAAAAATGCCTCTCCAAAATGTTGCAGCCCAAACCTTCGTCTCATTCCACAGACTCAGTAAACCTCCAAGATGAGAAGCATGCAGTCATCCTAGGTACTTTGGTAGAAGATAGAGATGATTCATCCCCTCCCTTATATACTTCACTGAACATACATGACAAGGTTTTGCACAATTGTTTGATGGATTCAGGGTCATCTCACAATCTTATGCCTAAGATTGTCATGGAAGAACTCGGTCTGGAGATTACAAAATCCTACCACAACCCATATTCTTTCGACTCCAGGAAGGTCAAGTGCCTTGGGGTTATCAAAGACTTGGTCGTATCTTTGTTCCAGCTGCCAATGAAAAGTGTTATCATGGACATCGTGGTAGCTAATGTTCCCCCTAAGTTAGGGATGCTTCTATCTAGATCTTGGATAAAAAGACTAGGGGGAACTTTGCAGATGGACCTCACCTATGCTACCATTCCAATGTTTGGGGGTGAGCATAGAAGACTTTATAGGGAAGCTCAGTTGGCCTACATTATTAGTGATGAAGCAAACCCCACAAACCATCCTATCTTTTCTCTTGACACAGATTTGGGATCTAGTTTGTTGCAACTCACCGATGCTCCTCTGGATATCAAAAAGCAGCCTATTACTTTTTGTGAAAATTCCCCTCCTATCACCTCTGTGTAGAAAATGTTCTTCAATGGAGCCTCTTCTAAGGAAGGTTTTGGTGTTGGAGTGGTTCTTGTTTCACCTGCTCAAGAGACTATAGCTTTGTCCTACAAGTTAGAATTCAAAGCTACCAATAATGTGGCAGAGTATGAAGCTCTCGTCTTAGGTTTGAGGGTTGCAAAAGACATGACAATTGAAGAGATATCAGTATTTGGGGATGCTGAGTTAATTGTCCATCAAGTCAGAAATATTTACCAAGCTAAGCACCCTAGGCTTAGAAGTTATAGAAATGAAGTGTGGGACCTTACTGACAATTTTTTCCTAGCTTTCAACATTTCATTTATTCCAAGAGAAGAAAACATCATGGTTGATTCTCTGGTTGTTTCAGCAAGCAATTTCAGAGTCTCTTTTCCACAAAAGCCTAGGTATGATGTAGAAGTAAATTACAGACCCTCTATACCTGACAATGTCAAACATTGGAAAGTATTTGAGGATGATCTTGAGATCAAAATATTCCTTGAGACTGTTGATGAGTTTTTTGCACTATATATTGATCAAGATCGGGATTCTGAAAGTAATCCTCATGCTGATGTTTTCCTGAACAAAAACACTAATCACCATATTGTTCAGTCGCCTATCAATCACATTCCGAAGGGACTAGTTCCTTTGGAAATATTATTTGACAGAAATGATGTGGCAGTGAAAGTTAAAGGATTGGCTAATGATGCTGATGTAACTAAATGCAACATTGGTATAGAGAAAGATCCAAAATTTGTCAATTTGTTGAGTAGTCTGTCAAGGGAACAAAGGGATAAATATGTTGAGCTATTAAAGGATTTTTCTGATGTGTTTTCCTGGACTTATGAGGATCTCAGAACATATGACACAAGCATCATTGAGCATAAGATCCCACTAAAGGAAGAGGCCAAGCCATTTAGGCAAAAACTGAGACAGATCAACCCTATGTTGTTGTCTATCATGGAGAAAGAGGTAAAAAAGATTTTAGATGCCCAGATTATCGTTCCTTTGAGGTATTTTGAATAGGTGGTCAACTTGGTCCCAGTGAGAAAGAAGAATGGAGAAATTAGACTTTGTTTTGATTTCAGGAACCTAAACAGAAGATCCAAGAAAGATAATGACCCATTGCTGAAAATGGAGCACATATTGCAGAGGGTGACAGGTGCATCCAGGATGTCCATGATTGACGGATTTTCTGGCTACAATTAGATTTTTGCCTTACCTGAGGACGGAGAGAAGACAACATTCACCACTCCATGGGGTACATTCATGTATGCCAAGATGCCCTTTGGATTGATGAACGCATGAGCAACTTTCCAGTGCGCTATGGACATCGCCTTTATTGGGGGAAGGGATAAATGTGTAGTCATTTATCTGGATGACATTACAGTTTTCTCCGGGACTGAAAAAGAACATTGTCATCATCTGAGAAAGGTCTTCCAAAAATGAAGAAAAATTGGTCTCTCCCTGAATCCCAAGAAGTCATTATTTTCTATGAAGGAGGGAAAATTACTGGGGCACATAGTATCAGCTAAGGGAGTAAACATTGATCCCAGCAGGGTGGAATCCATCCAAACCTTAGCACTCCCTAGATCCAAGAAATAAGTCCATCCTTTCTTGGGGATGATTAATTTTCTGAGAAGGTTTGTTTCTAATTTTGTTGAACTAGTGAAGGACATTACAGTCATGTTGAGGAAAGGAAAGGAAATCAAATGGACTGTTGAATCTCATAGTTCCTTCGATCAAATAAATAAGGTTGTGACTGAAGCACCTGTGCTCATCATTCCTAATTACTCCAAATATTTTATGATTTTCTCCTTTTCTTCATTTGACACAGCGGCAGTCATTTTGTTGCAAAATAATGATGAAGGGTTTGAACAACCCATTGCCTTTTTCAGTAGGGAATTGAGAGATGCTGAGCTGAAATATTACATCATAGAAAAACAAGCCTATGCTATGGTTAAGGCCCTCAAATCCTTTAGGGTCTATTTTTTTCATTCAAAGGTCATTTCATATGTCCCTTCAGCTTCTGTGAAGGATATTCTCATTCATCCTGACATAGATGGGAGAAGGAGAAAGTGGATTGCTAAAATCCTTGAATTTGACTTGGAGATAAGGCCTGCCAAATTGGTTAAGGTTCAAGGTTTAGCCAAGATGTTGGCTGAATCTAATTGCAAAGACTTGGGGGTGAATTTCATCAACACTTGCTCAGAAAATTAGCAGGTTGAGTTGTCTGATACAAGTTCTCAAGTCATCCCTCCATTAGCAAGATGTTCTTGGTACAGGGACATCATTTTATTTCTACATAAGTTACAGCCTCCTGATGGCATGGAAAAAAGCAAGATAAGAGATTTAAAGCTCAAATCAATTAAGTGTTGCCTCATTGATCAAGTTGTATATTGGAAAGTTCCTCTAGGAGTGTCGTTGAGATGTTTAGACCCACATGAAGCCCAAAAGATCATGTCTGATTTTCATGACAGTTTGTGTGGGGGACATCACTTCTAGAGATTGACAGCCTACAAGATTCTCAGAGCTGGCTATTTCTAGCCTAGCCTATTCAATGATGTTTGTGCTAAAATCAAGGCTTGTGTCAAGTGTCAGAAATTCTCAGGAAAACAACAGCTCAAGTCCATACCTTTGAAGCCTGTGGTAGCCTTAGGACCCTTTCAGCAGTGGGGCTTAGATTTTATTGGGGAAATTCATCCTACTTCAAGTGGTCATCACAGGTGGATATTGATTGCCACAGATTACTTTACCAAGTGGATAGAAACCATCCCCACAAGGAGTGATTCCCACAAAGTAATCATTAGTTTTCTTGAATATATTATGGCAAGGTTTGGTTGTCCAAAAAGAATTGTCACTGATAATGTTGCATCCTTCAAGGCCGAACCATTAATTCAATTCTATGAGCAGTTTGGAATTGCATTGATTCACTCAACACGTTACTACCCCCAAGGGAATGGACTAGCAAAGTCCTAAAACAAGAGACTTATAAATATCATCAAAATATTGTTAGAGGACAATAAGAAAGCATGGGATTCAAAGCTCAAATTTTCTCTATGGGCTAACAGAGTGACAACAAAGAGATCTCTTGGTGTCTCTCCTTTTCAGCTTGTATATGGAGTTGAATCCATATTTCCTTCTTAGTTGGCCTTACCTATGGCAAAATTCTTCCAAGACTACCAAGGAGAACCTGATGATATGATCAGAAGAATACAAAAACTAGTAGAAGTGCAAGAGACCATAGAGCAGCTACTAGACAGAGCACATGACCATCAGCAAAAGATCAAGCAGTATTTTGACATAAAGGTAAGAAAGGAGGATTTCCAACTGGGAGATCTAGTGATAAAATTGGATGCACCCAAGCAAGACAAAGGCAACCATGGCAAGTTTGAATCCTTGTGGATTGGCCCCTTCAATATCTCTGGGAAGCTTCCAAATAATACTTACAGGTTGCAGAATTTGGAGGGTGATGAATTTTTTGGAGGCCCTGTAAATGGGCATTTTCTAAAGAAATTTTTTGTTTAAGCCATGAATGGCTTCCCATGTCATTGTAGATATTATTTTTCCTTTTGTTTATGCTTTTAATAAGTGACTCCACAACCCAACAATAAGGCGACTGAAGTTGCAAGTTCTTAGTAGCTCACAGGGAGCGTACCATCCCCCATGGAACCTAATGTTAGCATAGATTATTGATCGGGGGGTGTTTTCCTTAGGAAGTGGCATTCTGGCGCAAAAAAAAATGAAAGAAGAGGGCACCGACTGAAAACATTAATGCAGTGGTCTGATCACACTCATGGTAGTTGTAGCAATTCTGAGTATATGTATGTAGTTTTGATATTTTTTTAAGGTCGATGGTTGAGCTAAGCTCTCGTAATGTAATGTTTTAATGAAGCTCTGGTTCTCTGGTTATGTAACTTGATTTGAGACTTCTTGTTTAATGAAATTCAGCTTCTATTTTCATCTTATTTGCGTCTGATACTAAATGTTCATGATTGAAGGATTTGCATGGATTGTGGTGACTATGTTGTAATGGATGTTTGATTGCAGTGTAGTTATAGTGTTTTCAGTTTCCTGAAACTTCAAACTCAAGAGGATCTTGTTTTCAGATTTTTTCCTCCATAGGCTGCTAGAATACCTGATGTCCAGAGCATACCTTTACATCTTCTCCTCAATTTATTCCTCCTACTCACCCTTACTACAACTTACTAGATGAAGTTGATCAAGACCTCATTTTCTTGTGCATATTGCACCAGTTTTCTGAGTTAAAACGATATTCTCTTGAGTCTTCCCCATTTTACCTCTTTAAATCCATTAACCATGACATATAACCTTATGGGTACTGGGATTACCTTTTCCACAATCCAGAGGTGACTTCTAGTGCTAACAATGAGTATGATATGTTTTTCTAAGTTGTTTGTGTTAAGAGTTGTGTGTATTTTTCGACATTGTTGTGTTATACCAATTATTCAATAATGACAAGTGATTGTTCAACCTCATCTTTAGGATTATATTGATATATAAATGGTCATTCTTGGTGATAGTTTACCTAGGATAGTATATGAGTTATATGTTTTTTAGAACACCACTACTTTTTTTTTTGGGTTACCCACTTTGTTATTTTGTTCTTTGGATTATTTGAAAAGTCAAAAATAACAACATACTTGTCAACTAAAGAGTTTGATAGATGGGTAGAGTGACATGTAGGTCCATTGTGATAAGGATAAAAGAGTAGATGCCCTAGGTGAGAACTTAAAATACACCCATAACAAATTTCTTCCACCGACCTCGCACAATGAGCAGTGAATGGGGCCAACGTTAAAATGTTTTCAATCTGTGCCCGTATGCATCGAAGTTTGACATGGTTAGACTAGATAGTTGCCTTGAAGGTATGGGAGGGTTTCGATACTTAAGGATGTTTGATGTCCCTGCATAATATTTGAGATCATCCATGTTTACATCAACGTTCAATATAATGGATGTCCCATAGTGATCATAGTGAATGGGGCCTACCTTGAAGGTGAATGAGCATAGTGAAATTTCTTCCACCAACCCCGCATAGTGAGCAGTGAATGGGGCCAACATTGAAATTTCTTCAAACTGTGCATGTATGCATCGAAATTCGACATGGTTAGACTAGACACATGCCTTGAAGGTATGGGAGGGTTTCAAGACTCAAGGATGTCTAATGTCCTGGCCACATAATCTTTAAGATCGTCCATGTTTGCAACAATGTTCATAATGGGGCGTCTCATATTTGTCAAAATTCCTTGTTTCCATAAGTAGAATATTTGTTTGAAATATCTTGAAATGTCATGGAACTTCCAATTCAACCACCACAAATGTCATGCACCGACCCCGCATAGTGAGCACTAGTGAATGGGGCCAATGTTGAAATTTCTTCAATATGTGCCTGTATGCATCGAAATTTGGCATGGTTAGACTAGACACATGCCTTGATGGTATGGGAGGGTTTCAAGACTCAAGGATGTATGATTTCCCCACATAATCTTTGAGATCGTCCATATTTTCATCAATGTTCATCATGTTGCACCTCTCATTGTCATCATTCGTCATTTCCTTATATAGAATCGTTGTCAGAACTATCTTGAAATTTGACATAGAACTTCAAATACACCCATCACAAATTTCTTCCATCGACCCCACACAATGAGCATTGAATGGGGCCAACATTGAAATGTTTTCAATCTGTGCCCCTATGCATCAAAATTTGACATGGTTAGACTAGATAGTTTCCTTGAAGGTATGGGAGGGTTTCAATACTTAAGGATGTTTGATGTCCCCGCATAGTACTTAAGGAGGGTTTGATAATTGAATTACCAAGTCGAGTTGATGTCGCAGAAGATTCAATTCTCCCACCACAAATTTCATCTTGCACCGACCCCGCATAGTGAGCAATGAATGGGGCCAATGTTGAAATTTCTTCAAATTGTGCATGTATGCATCAAAATTCGACATGGTTAGACTAGACGCATGCCTTGACAGTATGGGAGGGTTTCAAGAATCAAGGATGTCTGATGTCTTGGACATATAATCTTTGAGATTTTCCATGTTTGCAACAACGCTCATAATGGAGCATCTCATATTTGTCAAATGTCGTTGTTTCCATCCGTAGAATCTTTGTTGGAACTCTCTTGAAATGTCATGGAACTTCCAATTCAACCACCACAAATGTCATGCACCAACCCCGCATAGTGAGCACTAGTGAATGGGGCCAACATTGAAATTTCTTTAATATGTGTCTGTATACATCAAAATTTGACATTAGACTAGACACATGCCTTGACGGTATGGGAGGGTTTCAAGACTCAAGGATGTATGATGTCCCCACATAATCTTTGAGATCATCCAGATTTGCATCAACGTTCATCATGTTGCACCTCTCATTGTCATCATTCGTCATTCCCTTCTATAGAATCGTCGTCGAAACTATCTTGAAATTTGACATGGAACTTCAAATACACCCATCACAAATTTCTTCCACCGACCCCGCACACGAGTAGTGAATGGGGCCAACATTGAAATGTTTTCAATCTGTGCCCGTATGTATCGAAATTTGACATGGTTAGACTATATAGTTGCCTTGATGGTATGGGATGGTTTCGATACTTAAGGATGTTTGATGTCCCCACATAATACTTAAGGAGGGTTTGATTATTAAATTACCAAGTCGAGTTGATGTCACAGAACCTTCAATTTTTGTTGTTTCCATCTGTAGAATCTTTGTTGGAACTCTCTTGAAATGTCATTGAACTTCCAATTCAACCACCACAAATGTCATGCACTGACCCCACATAGTGAGCACTAGTGAATGGGGCCAACGTTGAAATTTCTTCAATATGTGCCTGTATGCATTGAAATTTGACATGGTTAGACTAGACACATGCCTTGACGGTATGGGAGGGTTTCAAGACTCAAGGATGTATGATGTCATACAGAAACATTTTGAAAAAATTTCAACGTTGACCCCATTCACAGGTCATTGTTTCCCATCATGTACTCTAGCCCTAGTACAATGTCTTTTAATAGTTGTTTCCTTTAAAATACTAATCAGAAAATTAAAATGAAATGGGGATGAGATGGGACGATATAGAGAGTGGGTCTGTGAGTGATCTTTGAGTATAAATATGAATGAATAAAATTCTCTTGGTTTCAAGAATAATTTATTCTCTACTAAACAAGGCCAACCACGTGAAGGTGGAAGATCATATGGCCCCTCCCCCCCCCCCTCACATCGATCTCAATTCCCCAATACCCAATATAGTTACATACCCAATCTAATTATGTACCTCATCGACCAACGCAACATTTGTATCATCCTTCTTCTATATCTTCTTCTTGATCATCCAACTCGATATATGTATCATCATCCAGTTCAGAAACAATGTTGAAAGGATTGATGATATCATCATCATCATCATCAATGTCATTTTCAAGCATATCTTCATTGATATCATCATCAAGAACTGGCGCATTGTCTCCTACGCCTGGTTCATCTTCTTCATCTTCTTCATCTGTCGACCCATATTCTTCCTGCTCTAGCTCTACATCATCTTCTTCTTCAATATCATCTTCCTCATCTACAATATACTTTATTGGCCTTCCTCTTGGATCATATCTAACAACAAATGACCAATCCCTCTTACCTGGAACCTTTGAGTAAAATACTTGTTCACATTGACTTGGAAAAACATAGTGGTCATTTGTTTTTTCAAAAATTGTTGTTTTAATCATTGAAAATCCGTTGGCATGTTGAATAACGGTTCTTTCCTCATCATGTTCATGCATTCATAACCTATACCATTTGACATCGAACAAAACTAATTTGAAAGAATTAAAGGCACACTCAATTATATCATTCAAAAACCCATAGTATCTATTTTCAAATTCTTGAGGACGTTTATCACTCCTAGAGGAAACATTAGTAACCTGGAATACTGCAGTTATCCCACTATCAGAAGTTTTTCTGGTTTCATCCAACTATTTGATGTGAAATTTATGACCATTACACCACATAGCCTTGTGGTGTTTCAACTACAATATGCCAAACATGTAAAAGATGCATTGTCAATTAATAATAAACAAATTTATATAACTTGGAAAGTATAATATATATGAAAAAAATACACCTACAGTCACATTAATATAATATAAAATAACTAAATAAAATGGGTGAATTTGCTTGCCTTTCCATCTTTCAAACAATATGCTAAATCTATTTCCCTCTACGTAACATCATAAGCTCCATTACAACTAGCTTCTCTAACCAATTCAAACAGTTCTTTCCATGATAACCTACCGCCATGACATTCTTTACATCTATCAATCCACACCTTCATCTAGTCAAGATTGTTTGCAATGTATAAATGTAGTGCATCCCAATCTTGATCAATTGACCGATCAAAAAATCACAATTCACCAATATTAAATATTAGTTATAACCATGATAAATATTAATAAATGATGAAAGAATAAATATTAAATGAGTATGATCATATACACACAAAAAATGAGAAATTTATATTTATTAAAAATATCCACAATTTAATTACCTCTCACTTTCTTCATTGTAACTTTCCCCAACAACTTCTCCCTTTCAAAAAATTTGATGGAGTTTGTTATCACATAGGGTTGTAAAGAGTCATATAGGTTTGTTCTGAATACCTAAGTCTGTATCTTTTCCCTGTCTTTCTCTCTTTCACGGGCCGTGTCTTAAAGTTTTCCCTTCGATTGGTAAAGTCGGTTTTGTTCACCCCTTTTTGTTTAAAAAACCTAGTTTTCCTTGATGTCTTACCTGAAAAAGTCTCAGCGCAAAGCCTTTATGTTTTCCTCTAAAGATGAACACCCATCTCCTTTTGTTTCAATCACTCGTCCTGTTGTTTTCCCAAGCCCCTATCCAGTCATCCAAGTCTTTGTTTACACGAGTTGCAACCGCGGGCTCAAAGCATGACACTCAAAGCGGTCCGTTCTAGACCCGAATCAAGCAAAAAGGAAGGTTTAGCTTTCAACGATGGGAGTTCCATGTGGAGTTCATATTAGTGGCTCGCGGGTGTTCAGAATATTAAAGTTGCGCAAAGTGTAGCGCAAAGGAAAAAGGCCCGAAAAGAGCATGATTCGTTGATCTTTAAAGGGACAGTTCGCAGTTGATCCAAGTGTTCATGGAAATAAGCTTCAGGAGTTTTAAAATGAGAAAAGCACCAAAGTCCCGAAGGCCTGAATTCATGAAGTCCCGAAGACTCA
Source organism: Picea engelmannii (assembly GCA_009831015.1). NCBI lineage: Eukaryota > Viridiplantae > Streptophyta > Pinopsida > Pinales > Pinaceae > Picea > Picea engelmannii. The sequence continues at coordinate 283,814 of ML781529.1, read as the reverse complement.
AAGCGCCAAAGACCCAAAGCGCCGAAGTCCCGAAGTGTCGAAGCACGTGACGCACTCTCATCAGGCATGATGCGTGGCACTCTTTCCATGTCATTTTGTCATGGCCATGTCACCCTCCTTATCATGTCACATCAGCAGATGTGACATCATATGAAATCATCTAGACCACCCATCAGCGAGGACATGTGGTTGAAATTCGTGAGCTCTAGATAAAGGCCCGAAGTAATCCTCGACCATTCGATTCATGAGGACACACATTAGTATATAGCCAGCTCTAGGTAAAGGCCTTTGGGAGCCCAGGTTTGAGATTTTATTTTCCCAGAGTCCGGAGGCCCGAAAAGCGTCTCAGCCATAGATCTCAGGGAGCCACATGTCATCATATTCTCAGCTCTGGAGGTTTCACTTGGAGGGAAACGGAGTTTGAGAATTGAAATTTCTAAAGGTTGATCCGTGAAGCAAATATCAGTCGTTGTTTTGAAGGGGAAGATTTGATCCGTCAATCTAAAAAGCGTCAGAGCTGAGTCGTTGATCAGAGGACCTAATATTATATCACAATATCAATGGTCACGCCAAATTGCGGGGTCGAAATGTGCGCATGTTTTAAAATCTCATGCGTGGGCCACAATTGGAACCGTGGCTTTTAAAAAGGGACGCGTGGCGGTTCATGGTGAATTGCGGGGACAAAAGAGGTTTACTTTCAGACCACCCTTGGTAGCTCCCACAATCATTCAATTTCATAGGGTCATGGCCCTAGGTCACATTGAATATGGAGCGATGGAGAGGAGTTGCGCCAAATGACGAAAGCGCTCGTATTTGGTCACAGAAGAAGATCTTCTTGGCCTCAAGGCGTCGGGATTAACAAAAGAAGTCATGGGCACTACCTGAAACATTCCTAGGTGGCAGGCCTTGTCCTGATCCCGATGAAGGTAGTTATTGAAAATGGGGGCGGTGGTTGAGACCTTGTCTCACCCCATAAATGGAATGCATGGAGAGAAGGGTCATGGGGGCCGATTGTCAATCCAAAGCTCCCTGGTGGAAGGATTTTCTCGCAGAGCCCACACTGAGTCGGGCTCGCGTCTGACATAATAAGGCCTTCATATTCTAACAGAACAGGCGTCGACTTAAATCTTTGAATTCAATGGTCTGATCACACTCCTAGTGGTTGCAGCAGTTCTGAGTATAAGTAGTTAGTTATGATATTTTTTTAAGGTCGAATGGTTGAGCTAGGCTCCCTTACTATTGTAATATTTTGATGAAGAAAATTGTTTCTCTAGTTATGTACTTGATTTGAGACTTCTTGATTAATCTAAGTTAGCTTCTCTTACTCCATCTTATTTTCCTCTGATACTAAGAGAGTTCATGAATGATTGATTCACATGGATTGTTGTGACTGTATTATGATGAATGTTTGATTATAGTGTTGTTATGATTTCTTTCATTTCCCTTGAAATTTGAATCCAAGAGGATCTTGTGTTTGAGCTTTTCCTCCTTAGGCTGCTTAAAGACCTGATGTCCATAGCAGACCTCTACACCTTTCTCACCAAAGTCTTCTTTCTACTCACCTTTACTCCAACTTACTAACTGAAGTTAATCCAAGACCTCAATTGCTTGTGCGTGCTAGTCCAGATTTCTGAGTTAGAATGTTATTATTATTGAGTATTCTCCATTTGAAAACCTAAAACTCATTTACATTTACTGTATAAACCGATGGGTATTGGTCTTACCTTATATGAAATCTGAGGGTGACTTCTAGTGCTAACATTTCTGGTGTCGTTTTCGGGGAACGAATTGAAGACATTTCCCTAGGATAGAATGGCAAAGAGCTTTTGATTCTGAAGGTGCATCAGATATCATACCCATTGAATATTGTGCTTACACCTGGCGACTCCACTGTGTCGACTCCACTATTTCAGTTGTGGTTTCCTCTAGCACACCCAAAGCTGACTCAGATAATTTTTCTCGAGAATGATTTTAGCAGCTGCCCTAGATTGAAAATCTCCCTGGGAATATGACAACGATTAGATCTGGCCTTTTGGTGGTCAACAAAGACCAGACACATTCAGACTACATAGAATTCACCTGGAGACTCCACAATCAAAGACTCCACTGGGGAGGATCCTGTTGACAGAAAGATGACCATACCAAAGGGGAAGACCAGGTATCAGTTTATGAGCTTGCTTCATGAAATCTTATTTTTCTTTATCAGCTCATTTCTCTCTTTCGCTTTACATATAAAGAGGATTATCCTCTTCTTTGTCTATTCATATGATAATAATCCTTCCTTTATTTAACCATCCTTGGAAGAAGAATACATGCCCTCTTCTTGTGTTGTAGATGCTAATCTTGTGCCTTCACCTTAGCATGTTCATAAAAGTGAGATTTGTATTGGATTTCCTCTCAAAGTTGATCACCCTTGTATCCTTGAGGGGGTTGACAATTATTCACAGTCTTCTGAGATCTCATTACCTTTTGTTATTATCGTTGAACCTTACCATCTTCTTGTTAAATCCCATATTCATCCCACAAGTTTTCAAGCTAAGATTAGAGACAAGATGTTTAAACCTTTAAGGCTGCCACATCACCTGCATCCCTATCCTCTTTATTCCTTTGAGTATCTTCATCAGTTTTCTAGAGAGGATCATGTTACAGCTGAGAGGCACTTGCAAGCCTTTGAGAACTTTGTTGATCAGTTTGATATTGTTCATGATGATGTTACCATAGGGTTGTTCTCACACTCCTTGTCTAGAGATGTTGTTGTGTGGTTCAAATGTTTGGGAATCGGTTATATTGGTTCTTGGATCGATCTATGCAAAGATTTTTTTAAGTGTTGGGGTGAGAACAAGTACCTTGATCAGTACTGGTTTGAATTTAATGCCTTGAGGGGAGGGGAAGAGGAAGCCTTGGCTGTCTTCAAAAGGAGGTTTTACAGTGTTTATCATAGTATGCATGTGGAGATCAGGCCCACAGACACTGTTTCCATGGTGTACTATGCCATGGCTCAACATTCGGAGCTTGTCCTTCTGCTGAGGAAAGGAAATATTCATATTTAAGACACCTATTTGAAGATGCTGAAGAGGTCAAAGAGAACATCAAGGCTAGCAAGGGATTTCGTATGCAAGCATATCATGAAATATTGCATGTACATAAGCAAGAAGATTGTCAGTATGTTTCAGATTCTGAGCAAGAAGACTATTAGTATGCTTCATATTATGTGCAAGAAGACAGTGAGTATAATTCATATCTAGAAAACAACAAGGAGGTAGGTGTGATTCACATTTGGAATCAGATTCTTCAATAGTTGCGCATTTTTTTATGGGCAGGGATGCATATCAATCTTATGATCAGTTTTCAGAACATTTTGAGCGTGAAGTAGTGGTTGATTGCATGGATAACTATATGTTCTTGGTTGATCATAGTTTTGATGCTTTAAACCCTGTTGTACCATTATCTTATGATCATTCTTATGAAGGAGAGACTCCAATTGTTGGTGATCAAGAGTTGGTTTTGAAAGAACAAGGAGGTCATTTATTTGCAAGCAGAGAGGCATTTACAGAGGAGTAGCCTGGTACTCTAAAGTAGCCAGAATTCTGTTATGTTATTCATGATCCTGTGGCCATATACATGGAGTCCTATGTTTCAGATTTTCTGAAATTTTCAAAGGGAATTATTTCACCGATACTCACGAGTGAGTATGGTTTCATGAAATATTTCCAAGACCAAACTATAGAACCTTTTCCTTTATTCATTAAGGAAAAGCATTGGGTGGAAATCAACCATCCTGGACCCGCAAAAGACATAGAACATCATGTAAAGGAGGAGCTATGTGCATAGTTTTTCTCCTATCCAGAACCTATAAACGAGCAAATATCACTTGGTATCAGCCAACCCGCATTATTCCTCTACCCCCCTGTACACTCTGAGAAAATCGAACAATGGGTGAGTAACCATGAAGAGAAGGAGGTAATTTCTTACCAGTCGATCTTTCCTAATTATAAATTTTGTGACCCTGTGGGGTTATATATGGAAATATGTTTTCCAAAAGCATTGGAGCCTGCAAAATTGTTCATATTATCATCATTTGGAGGTATTTCCAGTGTTCCAATACATGTTTTATTTATGTTGTCATACTTCCCTTACCTTTTATGGATTATTTGCAGTAAAGATAAGAATTATATTACCGAACAGTCTGGGTGGTTATGGTGGAAGTTTTCTTTCACCTAACACTTTGTAAAAATCAGTTAGCCTAAGACTGTACATAAATAAGCTCTTTCTAGAGCATGTGTGTTTTTTTCCTTTTTTATAAGTAGAATAGTGTACATGTCGGCCATCGATAAAAAAAATTGAGCTAGACTCCATATCCCAACAGCTAAAGCACTAGAACTGGTAGCTCGCAGGGAGCATGCCATCCCCTGTGGAGCCAAATGTTATCACATAGGGTTGTTAAGAGTCGTATGGGTCTGTTGTGAATACCTAAGTCTGTATATTTTTCCTATCTTTCTCTCTTTCGCGGGCCGTGTCTTAAAGTTTTCCCTTCGACTGGTAAAGTTGATTTTTTTCGCCCCTTTTTGTTTAAAAGACCTGGTTTTCCTTGATGTCTTACCTAAAAAAGTATCATCCCGAAGCCTTTCTATTTTCCTCTAAATATGAACACCCATCTCCTTTTTTTTCAATCACATGTCCTATTGTTTTCCCAAGCCCCTATCCAGTTTTCCAAGTCTTTGTTTACATTGGCCGCAGCCGCGGGCTCAAAGTACGACACTTAGAGTGGTTTGTTATGGACCCGAATCAAGCAAAAAGGCAGGTTCAGCTTTCAACGGTGGGAGTTCCATGTGGATTTCATATTAGTAGCTTGCGGGCGTTCAGAGTCTTAAAGTTGCACGAAGTATAGCATCGGAGCAAAAGGCTCGAAAAGTGCATGAGTCATTGATCTTTAACGAGACAGGTGGCAATTGATCCAAGTGTTCGGGAAAATAAGCTTTAGGAGTTTTAAAATGAGAAAAGAGCTGAAGTCCTGAAGTTCTGAAGACCCAAAGTGTCGAAGCACTAAAGACCCAAAGCGTTGAAGTCTCGAAGTGTCGAAGCACGTGACACACTCTCATCAGGCATGACACGTGGTACTCTTTCTAGGTCATTTTTCCATGGCCATGTCACCCTCCTTATCATGACACATTAGAAGAAGTGGCATCATATGACATCATCTATACCACCCATCAGCGGGGACATGTGGTTGAAATCCGTGAGCTCCGGATAAAGGCTCGAAGTAATCCTTGGTCATTCGATTCATGAGGACACGCGTTAGTATATCGCCAGCTCCGGGTAAAGCCCTTTGGGAGCCCAAGTTTGAGATTTTATTTTCCTAGAGTCTGGAGAATTGAAAATCATCTCAGTCGTCAATCTCAAGGAGCCATGTGTTGTCAAATTCTCATCTCTAGAGGTTTCACTTGGAGGGAAATGGATTTTGAGAATTGAAATTCACAGAGGCTGGTCTGCAAAGAAAATCTCGAACGTTGTTTTGAAGGGGAAGATCTGATCCGTCAATATAAATGTGTCAGAGTTGAGTCATTGATCAGAGGGACTAATCTTAGATCGCAAGATCAACAGCCATGCCAAATTGCGGGGTCGGAAGGTGCGCATGTTTTAAAATCTCAGGGGCGGGCTGCAATCGGAACCATGGTTTTTATAAAGAGAAGCATGGCGGTTCATGGTGAATTGCAGGGACAAAAAAAGTTTTCTTTCAGACCACCCTTGGTAACACCTGCAATCGTGAAATTGTGTAGGTTCATGGCCCTAGGTCACATTGAAGATGGAGCAATGGAGAGGAGTTGCGCCAAAGGCCGAAAGCGCCTGTATTTGGTCACAGAAGAAGATTTGCTTGGCCTAGAGGTGTTGAGATTGACTTGAAGAAGTCATGGGCACCACCTGGAACATTCATGGGTGTCAGGCCTCATCCTAATCCTGATGAAGGTAGTTATTGAAATTGGGGGCGGTGGTTGAGACCTCGTCTCACCCCATAAATGGAATGCGTGGAGATAAGGGTCATGGGGGTCGATTGTCATTTCAAAGATTCCTGGTGGATGGATTTTCTCACAGAGCTCACACTAAGTCTTGCTCACGTCTGACGTAAGAAGGCTTGCATAGTCTGACAGAGCAGGCGTCGACTGAAAAATTTGAATGCAATGGTCTGATCACACTCCTGGTGGTTGTAGCAGTTTTGAGTATAAGTAGTTAGTTCCAATATTTTGTTAAGGTCGAATGGTTGAGCTAGGCTCCATTACTATTGTAATATTTTGATGAAGAAAATTGTTTCTTTGGTTATGTACTTGATTTGAGAATTCTTGATTAATCTAAGTCAGCTTCTCTTACTCCATCTTATTTTCCTCTGATACTGAGAGAGTTCATGAATGACTGATTCACATGGATTGTTGTGACTGTATTATGATGAATGTTTGATTATAGTGTTGTTATGATTTCTTTCATTTCCCTTGAAATTTGAATCCACGAGGATCTTGTGTTTGAGTTTTTCTTCCTTAGGCTGCTTGAAGTCTTGATGTCCATAACAAACCTCTACACCTTTGTCACCAAATTCTTCCTTATACTCACCTTTACTCCAACTTACTGACTGAAGTTAATCCAAGACCTCAATTTCTTGTGCATGCTAGTCCAGATTTTTGAGTTAGAACATTATTATCATTAAGTCCTCTCCATTTGAACACCTAAATATCATTTACATTTACTATAAAACTGATAGGTACTGGGCTTACCTTCTATGCAATCTGAGGGTGACTTCTAGTGCTAACAAAGCTCACATCCCAAATGCAATCCACTGCATGCATAGCTTGTGTTGCTAATTTAGGAAGATATTGACTAATATACACCATGGATTCATATACCATATATCCCTCCACCATAGAACCCTCAGGATGTGCTCTTTGTCTAACCAAATCCTTCAATGATTTCAAGTGCCTCTCCACCATCCACATTGACCTTGTGTGTACAAGACCACACATTTCAATCTCCTCAACTTGGTGTATGAGGTAGTGTTCTTGTGCATTCAAAAATGTTGGAGGTATATACTTCTGCATTTCACACATTAGCCGAGGAATTTCTCTCTTCCAATACTTTATATCATCTTCACGGATTTCTTTCAATGACAACCATCTACAGATCATGATGCAAGAAAATAAAATGTTTCAACAAAGCATATAAATACATATTACATTACTAGTAAAACACATGTCATCAAGTACAACAAAAAATTGAATTTTTTTTTCAATATATATTGCAGCTACTTACCTCATGTATTTTCCAAGATCATATATAACTTGTTTGACATTGTTGTCCAAGTCGTTTGGGAGAGATATTGGTAGAACATATTATAACAATAAAAATGAATCGTTACTTGTTCAAAACTAGACCAAAAAATAAAAATATCAAAAAATGTATACGACCAATATATAAATATGAATACTAAAATTAATAATTACCTTAATGAAGGTATGCCAATCATGTGTTTTTACCCCACCAAATTCACCTTTCTTCGTTAATATATTCTTTATGTTTGAACAAAAACCTGTGGGAAATTTAATTTTTTGAATGACCTCTTTTACACCATTTCTTTGTTTCTCTTTTAATAACCATGGAAGGTTATTTTGGTCTCCATCATTGTTTGATCGGATCACACTTTGCATTGCATGATTGGCTTCCCAAATGTCATTACAAATTTTGACATTTTTTTCTTTATCCCTCCTGCCATCTATGATTCGCCATAATGTTTATGTCACATTCTTCCCGATATGCATTGTATCAAATACATGAACTATTTTTAGGTCCTTATAGTAAGGAGAGCTCATGAATTGAGTGGGATAACATTTCATTCATCCTGGAAGCCCATTAATACTACCTTCACGACAATGACATTGATGAAGCATAAAAAAAATCAGAAAACTATTTATCAAATGCGGTAAAATAAAATGAATAATTAAAATAAAATTTCAAAGCATGATTCCATTTACGATACATAAACAAAATGCGTACCTCAAGGATTAACTATGTCATATGCCAACTTCCATAGGCAAGGTGTCATTCTTTGTGGTTTTAGTCCAGTCTCTTGTTTCCCATTGAAAAGATATTTTTCAGTAGTACGATACTTATGGTTCTTAGAGAGGAAGTGTCTATTCTCATCAAACACTTCCTTTCCTAAAAAAATTGATCGACGAGATTTCATCTTAGGAACACAAACTAGACATGCAAATTTACCCTTTGTTTGAAGACCTGCAACAGATGGATTAATGTGAATTGTTAATATATACGAAATGATTATTTAAACAACATGCATGATATAATCAATTAATTATATATTATTAAAGTGTGCAATATGGAACGTTACATACCACAAAAATGTGTTAGTCCCGGGGCATCATGAATTGTCCATAAAAGTATTCCACGACATTGAAATCTCTTCTGCCCAATTGGTTTATAGATGTCATGCATAGTGATGCCCTCCCATAACTTTAGTAGTGATCCGGATTATTTTCGGCACGAAATGAGAGCGGAGATATAATAAAGAAATGCACAGAGATATTGCAGATATTCAATAATATAACAGAAATGTATTAGAGATGCAACCATAAACATAGATATACAGTAATACACAATTTCTATTAATCAGAGAAATGTACAGAGACTGTAAAAATACAGAGTGAAAGACTCGCTAGAATGGTGGCAGCTTA
>ML781529.1:263800-275035 GCA_009831015.1 Picea engelmannii | reverse complement strand
CAAAAGTCATGTGGGCCCCGTTTGGGTAAGTTGGTGCATCAACTTCCCGGGGTCGTAACTTTTGCATACGATCTCCGTTTTAGGCGTGTGATAGCTCGTTGGAAAGGTATCATCGAGGAGATTAATTTTGGGGGCTCAATCATACCTTTGGCTATCATTGAGAACCTCGATCTCGAAAAACCTTCATTTAGGCCCTCAAAATGGCCCCAGAAGCTAAAACCTGCTAAAAATAGTAAATTGCCAAAATGGCCAGAAAACTGTTTTGAACCATTTGGAAATGGTGGGTGGCCACCGATATCCACCTGGATCAAGTAGCTTGTCGATAAAAGGCTCAATATACACATTCATATCTTTAACTTGGTACTTACCTAATTTTTTGAAATTACACAAAATTACTACCATGGTATGTATATATACGTAAATAAATAAATAAAAGATGTTATGCAAAAAATGAGAAAAATGAAAAATTTAAATTCGAAAAATTAATGTAAAAAAATACCTGGAATAATCATTTTCAACATTATGTGCTCCCTCTTTATTGACATCCAAGGAGGAATGTTATTGTTGATAAAAAAAAATAGGCCAAACTGAGTAAACAGATCGAAGCTCTCTAAATGGATTAACACTGTCAGTTGCCAATGAAATCCTAATATTACGAGGTTCATCTGTAAATTATGGCCATTTTACAGCAATTTCCTTAAATGCATAACTATCTGCAGGCATTCGAAGAATGCCATATTCAATTCTCTTTCGTGCATGGTAATCCATAAATTGTGCTATGCTTTGGCACTTGAATAGTCGTTGCAAACGCGGAATTATGGGAATATGTCGTAGAACCTTTCGAGGGACCATTTTTGTTACTTGATCGGTTCGATATCTACTGATACCACATACTGAACATTCGGTTTTCGATGCATGTTGTCCATAATATATAATATGATCATCAATACATACATCTATACTTTGATACTCCATTCCAATGTCTTTCATAATAGCATGTAAATATCGATATGTGCGAGGTAAAATATTTGACGAGGGCAACAGAAATTCACCTAACAATCTAAAACATAAAAAATAAATAGTTAATGTAAAGAATAGTAATTGTAAATATTGCATTTTTATTTTACACATTAATTAACACTAAAAAAATTGGGGAAAATTCAACCTTTATGTTGATGTGAAGAAACATATTACATACCTTAGGATCTGTGTCATACAAGTGTTAGAAAAATGATTCGTAACTTTCAAGTTCACTAGCAGCAATGTAGTGGAGAGAAGATTTTCTCTTGACCCTTTATAGAGTCATTTATTTTCCTTTTCAATCAGAGGTTCATCATAAATACCATCACTACTCTCCCCATGATCCTCATCTGGATGACTGAACAAATCTTGAATCATTTGATTTGTCCCATCATCTTGAACTATGTTATTATTGGCATCTACTTCCATGCGATCATTAACTTGATCTTCATTATCTACTTCAAGTTCTTCATCTTGTACTACAACATCATTTCTGCTACTACTTGGTTCTTTGTGCATAAAGTTAGGGGGGAATCTAACTTTATAATTACAAACAATCATGAAAAATTAGTGCATGCATAAAACAATATAAAAGTTTGAGAATACAATAAATATCAAAATAGATAATGAATGTATATACCATGGGATGATATTCATTTGATCCCATGTCCATGTGCCCATAGTTTCTACAATTTTTTTAGTTGTTTCTATTAAAACTCTTTCAGGACGTCTAGTACAACAATTTTTGCAAGGGAAATAACATTTACCGTCACCCTTTTCACCCTCTTTAATTCTTTTCCCATCTCAAATGTTTTCTGACATTCTTCCCCACAAACATATACTGAAAAAAAATACATGTTTTTTGTTCACCAAGAAGACCCGCAAACCCCTTTTGAACTGTCATTATTATAGAAAACTTGTCACAACATCCGTAAAATGAAACATATTTACAGATTTTATAATGTCGCAATTCCGATGATAGTTGACCAAATCAAAGTTGACTTGGTCAAATACTAGGTGACCGTTGGAGGGGGAAACCTAGTTTCCATAACGTCACAACTGCGACAACTATTTTATAAATGTGGCAAGAGAGATGACTATTTTACAAACGTGGAAAGAGAGACGATAGTCCAATGGTGTCTCAATAGAGACGTCTTTTTCGCAATAGAGATATCTGTTTGTATGACATCGCACTTGCGACGTTATCGGGCAATATGGAAAAAAAAAAAAAAAAATCCTCTATTTTCAACAGTATGGCCAATTTTTTCCATAACGTCGCAAATAGAACGTCAAATTTTTTACAATATGTACCAGTTCCATATGCATGAGTAACGGTGGCTGACGTGGCATCCTCTCGTACCATGGTGGTTAACACGATAGGTCGACTTGCGAGAGCCATAACTTTTTCATACAAGCTCTAGTTGACGTGATTTTTGCACCATTGGAAAGGTCTTGATGTGTAGAATAGTGTCATGGGGTATAAGTTATGTTGGGAAATTTTTTACCTCGAAATATTCCATTTGATGCCTCAAAATGGTTGTGGAAGGTTTCAAACCCAAATTTTCCAAACTGGGACCTACCATTAAAATGACCCTACAAGCTTATTCCTCTAATTTTTCCAACTTTGAAAGAATTGAGATAGCTGAAAAATAATATAATGATCCAATCTGAATCAAAAACAAATTATTTCTTCATATTTTTTTGTCTCAAGTCACTTTTCTGATGATATTAAAAATATTGTACAAGCTAAATTTAAGGAGAATCTATGGTGTGATAAAAAATTAAAGGATAAAAGAAAATTAAAATATCATAAGGAGGTGTTTCACCCTGACTTTGAAGATCAAAGTTGTATCTCTATTTTGACTAGCATAAAGAAGAGAATCAATATTTCTAAAATAAGAACGAATTCTCATGAGATGCATAGTAAAACGAAGCGTTGGGAAATCCCCAAAACACCATGGAAAGAAAGAATCTTTCACCTTTGTGACACCAAGAGAGTTGAATATGAAAAGCACTTTCTCGTAGAATTCCTTGTGTATACCCAAAGTAGATCCCAATTTCAAAATATTTTTCACAATACCGACCTTCCTAACTTTCTAAGTCATCAAAACTTTAGTGATATTGGAACACTTCTCTTAATGCTTTTCAAGCATTGAAATAACATAAAGAAATCTAAGTAATTTCTTACTTTTCTTAAGGTCCAATGGACCAATTTTGGTCTGAGTGGATATTAACCATCATCATCATAATCATCATAAATTTTTCAAAACTACCAAAAATATCCCAAAATAGTGTATTTAGCCCTATTTTGTCAATTTCATTGAGAATCCATTATAATTGGTCCAAACAATTTTATGGGTTTTCTTATGTTTTCCCACAGTTTGTAACTAACCAATTTTTTACATATTCAAGGCTACTAGAAAAAAGTGTGTTCCATTCTATCAAATCACATTTTTCCAATTTTTAGGAATTCAATGTCGAAACAATGAAATTGAGACTAAGGACATTTTTATATATACCATCTTCGTAAACTTCCACTTGAAATTTAATCTCAGTATGAATCTTTATGCTCAAGTTATGGAGAAAATCACTTCTATTTATTGGTGTCACACCGTGTGTCATCTATAATAGTTCCCATTGGGCATCCATGTTCCCTTCTTTCTATGTGGCACATGCTCATTAGTTGGTGGGGTTGAAGGTCTAGTTCATGCCTCAAAATATTAAATGTTATCACTAGGAACTACTTTTATTGCTATGAAAAACTCATAGGAAAATTCCTTAAGGCCTTCTCCCATTGGGCCATAGAGCATTGGGGGAGGAAGGTGAATTGGAATCAAATTATTTGTAGTGGTTGTCCCCATGTGAGGTATATAATGAACCTCAAACCATTAGAGAATTAAAGGGAAGTAGTCAAACTCTCACAAAGGTAACCAAAATTGGAAAAGGCCTTGATGTATAAGCCCCAACATTAAACCATCAGAACATCGGAACATTGATGTTTGAACATGGAATCCACTACGACATTTGGAAGAAAAAGGACCATTGTCCATCCTTGTGGGTTTTCAAGCCTCAAACCTTGGTCATCAGAGTATCGGTCATTTCAAAGAAAAGTTTATAGTGCCCTCTTTTGTATGAAGAAATCATAATTTCTTACACACAACTATCAACCTCTTTTGAAGGAAATAATGTTGGTCCTTTCAAGGAATCGACCTCCTTTCAAACATCAACCTCCATTTGAACATCAACTCCTTTTGAACATCATGCCTCTTTTCAAACATCATTTTCCATTCAAACATTAACTCCTTTTGAAATTAAACCTCTTTTCGAATATCAAACTCCATTCGAACATTAACTCCTTTTGAATGTTACCACCTTTTCTAACTTAGCCATCAACATCTTTTCAAACATCAACGTCTTTCAAAACATCAACATTTTTTGAAGGATTGGGCTCTTTCAAGTATGGGCACTTTTCAAGGTGTTGGGACAAACTTGAATGTGAACCTATTTTTTAATGTCGATCCCATTCAAAATAGTAGTCCCTTTGTTTGAGCTGGTGCCAATGACCTCTTTTCAAGCATGGGGTCATTAAAGGAAAATGAGGAACCATCACAAAATTTAGAAGGAAAGGTCCCAACCTTATACCATTGACCGCAGACCCAAACATCATGTCAAGCCTTCCTTTGCAATATACTTGAAGTGACGAAAGACCTAAAGAGAGACCAAGTTGATGTTCAACCTTTGGCCACATCAACACAATCTCAAACTCAATCTTGTAACGATGAGCCTCTTACAAAATTGGACATTCTTCCAAAATTTTCACATCTTTGTTTATTTATGCCCAATTTCTTTCAAAAAGGATTGCATTACCACTGCCATTACAAATATTCAAAGATTAAACTCCATTTGAAAATTCATGGGTGTGTTATAGTGTAATGAACTAAATTTTAAGGCATGAATGACCATTGACTTGCTACGGGTTTGCAAACCCCTCGATAGTTGAAACTTGAAACTTATGAGTTCATATTACATTCACTTCCAACTCCTTCTCATATTAAATAATATTATCCCATCCCATGAATTAAATCCTTCAATTCATAATATTGGATTCTTATGACATTTTTCCCCAATCATCACTAAGGATTTTTATCAAGAAGCCAATATGCAACTATTAATTTCACCTCAACAATCAATTTCCTACCCAAAACAATTCAATGATGTAAGTTTTGCTATAATACCATTATGTGGTGTACTTGAATGCCTCCCTTGGCCATCATGGCACTCCATTCAAAATTTATTCTTCATTAACCAACTATTTCACCTATTTGGAGGCTAGTTTGGCTTATAGTAACAAGATAGTCCATAATTCATAATAATGATAATAATACTAAAATATTAATCTAATTGAAGGTTAGTGCCCAACCAAATGCCAAATATTGGAATATGAAACCCCTTTGTTTGAGGGACAAAGGCCCCCCTTTGTGCAACAATTTGACTACTTAGTCTACGAAGGTGTATATACCCTACCCCCCTTTAGTTTTGAACCTACAACCTTCAAGGAGGAAACACATATTATTAACCATTAGGGACATAATCAAATATAAAATGGTAGTAGATTTAATATTTCATATACATAATTCATTCCTTAACAGTTGAAATCATGGAATCATGTAATAGATTATAAACATAAAGCATTCCCCACAAAGACAAATTTGAATACTTATATATAGTTAAATCCAAGTCCACAAAACCTTTTTTTGAGGATCAGTTCACCACTCAACCATAGGAATCAACTATGGATTTCACCCCCAAGCTAGACCAAGATACCACCAAGGAGAAGGAATCTCCTATGTGGCTCTAATCTCACTAAACTAAACCCATTATTCTCATGACACTGAAAATCCTCTCACTACAAAGCACTTGAGGACCTCATCTAGACATCAATCAACCATGGCACTCTCTTACACTTCCCTATGCAACATAAGGAAGATATTTTCTTTCTCTACTCAACAATCCCCTGAGGATATTCTTCCCTTCCAATGCTCTTTAGTGTGGGGAAAAAGAGTTCAACATGTTAGTTTCCTTCTAGGAATAACATGGAAGAGAAAATAGTTGGCTCCAAACTATCCATAAGAAGCAATAACTTCAAGGTTTCATGTTTAATGGTGTTTTTTATGATGTGGTGGATATTATAGCCATTGTTTTTCCCTCAAAACCATTTGATTTCCTCTCATATTCACAAATCCCAACTTCCACTTGCTCTTACCAACCATGAGTACATAGGATTCACATGGATTTCCCCATAAATAGAGAGAAAGAGAAACTATAACATGGGAGAGGAATTATAATGTCCCCACTATAATCCCTAGTTTAATTAATTCTTAATGTAGATATAATATGTGGCCATGGCTGGCCAAGCGATGTAATATGTAAATTGTATTTCTAAATTTTAATAATAAAATGTGATGCCAACTACTAAGAGGACATGGACAGATATCGGGGCTGAATTAATCCACAAGAGAGGGGAGGGTCTATGAGAATGTCTAAGAGGGGTCCAAGGGGGAATTACCCGTGTCTATTAATTCCACCCACATTCTTGAATTTTATTACCATTAGGTATTAAACTATATTTTATGATTGAGTGTTTAGAAGTTGGACTCTGGAAATATACCATCTATATTCAATATAAATATTTTATTTTATAATTTGATGCTCATTGTGATTACATCAACGAGTATAAATACACACAAATGAGTAAATTCACGTATTTTAAATAATTGATCATGACTTTATGTTACAGTATAACTAATTAAGTGTAATTTAATAAAAATTATTAAAAGTCATCCCTCCTTGAAAAGATTCATCCTTGAAGAATGGGTAAAGATGAATGCTTGGATATAAACTCATCATTTTCCCAAGTATCTTCACCTTCTGGTAAGTTTTTCCATTTGATCGGATACTCGTTAACTTTTCTGGAACACAGGAATTTGGTTCATACTTATAAGATACCTTCAGGAAGTAGAATTAATTGTCCTTATTCATCTAAAAGAGGCAATTTTGTTTGTATATGGATGGTAGGACCCAACTTTTTCTTCAAACAAGAAACATGGAAAACGTCATGCAATTTCCCTTTATTTGGAATATCAAGGGAATAAGCAACTTGATTGATTCTCTTTTGAATTTGATAGGGCCCATAGAACTTAGGAGCTAATTTGTGTTTCTTGTAATTTTTAAGAGAACTATGTTTGTGAGGTTGTAATTGAAAAAATGCCCAATATCCTGTCATAAATTATCGGTTGGTTCTTCTTTTGTCAGATTGTTGTTTGATTCGGTTCCTTGCTTGTTCAAGGTGAGCTCTAAGAGTGCATAAAATTTCATCTGATTTAGATAGATAGTCTTTCATGGTAAGGAATTTGGAATTGATAAAATATTCCTTAATTGAGGGAGGTGGATGATCCAGGTGGATATCAGTGGCCACCCACCTTTTCCAACTGGCTCAAAACAGTTTTCTGGCAAATTTGGCAATTTACTATTTTTAGCAGTTTTTAACTTCCGGGGCCATTTTGAGGGACCAAATGAAAATTTTAAAGATAGAGATTCTCAATGATATCTGAAGGAATAATTGAGCCCCCAAAATTAATCTCCTCAATGATACCTTTCCAACGAGCTATCATATGCCTAAAACGGAGATTGTATGCAAAAGTTACGACCCCGGGAAGTTGATGTACTAACTTACCCAAACGAGGCTCACATGACTTTTGGTGTTTCATCTCCTAGGGTTAGGTTTTTGGATTTCTAGGACTTTTGGAATTCATTTTTATTGTAAAATGTCCTTCAGAGACTCATTGTAATCATCTTCTTGCAAATGAGCGCAGCCGTCACATCTCTTCTCAGAGATAAGTCGTCACCATTCTAGCGAGTCTTTCACTCTGTATTTTTACAGTCTCTATACATTTCTTTGATTAATAGAAATCATGTATTACTGTATATCTTTGTTTATGGTTGCATCTCTGATACATTTCTATTATATTATTGAATATCTGTGATATCTCTGTGCATTTCTTTATTATATCTCCGCTCTCATTTCGTGCCAAAAATAATCTGGATCAGTGGTATCAGAGCAGGTTGCTCTTGATCGTTTTTTTAGTGCATGTCCCCAATGAGGTCCGAGTATAGAAAGTTGGGTCTCGAACTTGTCTCTCTTGAGGACAATCGCTCTTGCACACCCAAGAAACCCTCAATGGTGGAAGAAAATAAAAATAACGAAGTAGACGATCCTATCAGTCTATTGCTTGAGCAAGCTCTCACGCGACAGAGGGATGAAATGATGGAGAATTTTTCCCACATCCTTCAATGCTTGTCGATAGCAATAGGCGCATATTCATCAAGAGGCCACTTTGGAGGTGCCTCGCCTTTCAAGGTACAAGTTAATTTTGATATTCCTGTATTTGAAGGACAGATAGATGCAGAAGCCCCGGACAAATGGTTAAATCTGCTAGAAGGTTATTTCTCTGTTCACAAATTTTCCAACAAAGAAAAGATCACCTTCACACTCCTTAAAGCTCTCCCCCATGTCAAACATTGGTGGGAAACTTATTGGGAGTAGAGTTCCACAGAGGAGTCTGAAATATATGGGGTCGATCCCACTTGGGATTTTTTTGTGGATGCGGTAAAGGAACAGTATTACCCTGTTGGAAACTATGAGGACCAATACATGAGATGGACCACACTACGACAAGAGAGGGGCCAAGAAGTTTTGTAGTTCACCAATACCTTCCATACCTTTCACACCAAGCTGGGTATCAAAGAATCCGAGCGACATTTAGTTCTGAAATATTGTGGGGCTCTACACAGATACATCAAGACTGAAATGGATTTTCTGGACATCTCATCACTCGATGATGCTTATTGATATGCTGTTAAAATCGAGCAGAAATTTATGCACAAGAACAAACAGGATTTTGGATCTGTAAATCCACAACAACCAAAGTATGACAAAGAAAGCCCTAACAAACAGTCTCCCGAAAACCATTCCAAGACACAGGAAAAGAAGGGTCACGGGAAGACAAAGAAGGACACCGGAAAATGGTGTGATTTCCACAAAATCCCCTGGCACAACACCGATTAATGTCGTTCAAAACATTCATTGGTGGCCGAGATCAAAGACAAGGAGCCGAATCCTGATTCATAATCCAATTTTGAAAACACTGGTAAAGGACGGATCATTGACGCAGACCCCACTGCTATTGTCGCAACTGCATCAATTCAACCAAAAGAACCAACAGATCCTGAAGAGGGGGGACACCTTTTTCATTCACAAATGTGGGTGAAGGGGACCCCACTGCATTTTATTGTTGATAGTGGAAGCCAGAAGAACCTCATCTCAGTAGAGGTCGTCAAACAGTTGGGATTGTCGACAACACCACACCCGTAGCCATACAACATTGAGTGGCTTTGCCAAGGAAGAGATATTCATGTCAGCCAGCAATGTCAATTGTCATACAGCATCCAGCCCTTCAAGGACGAGGTATTATGTGATGTTTCCCCACTGGATGTCTGTGATGTTCTCTTGGGCCAGCCATATATGTGGAAGTGCCACGTTGTTTATGAGTCTCGACCTCGTAGTGTCATTGTTACTTTGGGGGGTCATCTCTATAGAATACAAGAGGTATTTCTGACTATTTTTCCACCTAAAAAGTGTCGCAAGGTAGTATCTCATACTGCAAAATTCAGCTTCTTCACAATCTGTTCAAAAGGGGAACAAAAGGACACTGCAACCACTACAGCTTTGCCCCAAGCACCTTCTATCCAACAGAAGCAGGTTGACAAGGTTGCAACAAAGTGCAAAGATTCCTTCTGCACACTATCCTCTCATGTAGCCCAACTTGTTGAACAACCTCAGCCTCAACAGGTTCGTGACATACTTCCACAAACTGAGCAGTGTGATGTCTTTAGCAAGGCAAGCAGCTCACCAAGATGTAGATTCAGCAAACTCTTTTCCCTCTCCCCCGGGAACTCGAAGCAATGGAGACCATTGATTCCTAAGGAGGGAAGATTGATCCAGGTGGATTTTCGTGGCCACCCACCTTTTCCAACTGGCTCAAAAAAGTTTTCTGGCAAATTTGGCAATTTACTATTTTTAGCAGTTTTTAACTTCTGGGGCCATTTTGAGGGCCCAAATGAAGGTTTTTTTGAGATAGAGGTTCTCAATGATAGAAAAAGGCATTATTGAGCCCCCAAAATGAATCTCTTCAACGATACCTTTCCAACGAGCTATCATACACCTAAAACGGAGATCGTATGCAAAAGTTACGACCCCAGGAAGTTGATGTACTAACTTACCCAAACGGGCCCCACATGACTTTTGACACTTCATCTCCTAGGGTTAGGTTTTTGGATGTCTAGGACTTTTGGCATTCCTTTTTATTGTAAAATGGCCTTCAGAGCCTCATTGTAATCATCTTCTTGCGAATGTGAGTCGCCATCACAACTCTTCTCAGAGATAAGCTGCCACCATTATATCGAGTCTTTCACTCTATATTTTACAGTCTCTGTACATTTATTTCATTAATAGAAATCGTGTATTACTATATATATTTTTTTATGGTTGCATCTCAGATATATTTATGTTATATTATTGAATATCTGTGATATCTCTGTGCATTTCTTTATTATATCTCCACTCTCATTTCGTGCCGAAAATAATCCGGATCAGTGGATAACCATACAAGGCTTCAAATGGGGACATTTTTGTTGAGGTATGGTATGTACTATTGTACCACCATTCAACTAGTTCTCCATTTAATTTTCCAATTTTGGCACCCAACAAGAATTTACTTGATTTATAACTCCTATGAAAAATTCCTTAAGGCCTTTGCTTAGTTCCAATGTGGAGGGATCATTGTCGTCAGATCCTCCTTCCTTTCTCTCTATTTCCACGACCTTTTTCTTTGATCTCTTCATTGTTGCTCACTAGTAAGAAGGCACAAGCTATCTGTTGCTGAAAGAGGAGACTATATGTTTCAAAAAGGGGGATGACGTTGAGAGAATTGTGGTAAAAGGAGGCTCAAGATGAAGTATATTTAATATTTAATATTAAAAGGAAAATTGTGGTGGGAAGGGATCATTATGAAATATATTTAATATTTAATATTTAATATTTAATATTTAATATTAAATTTATTTAATATTAAATATTATATTATATTATATTATATA
>ML781529.1:251877-263750 GCA_009831015.1 Picea engelmannii | reverse complement strand
AGAGTACTTATTCTTATTGACATGGCATAGGCTTGACATGTGTCTATTAAACTAGTGATTGAATTCCCACTTCTTTGCATGCTTCCTTTTGAAGTGTTAGAGTTAAACTTCCATCCAACTATGATTCTAAGAAGGCTATTGAAAGCACCACGATGTTGGAAGATTGGTTGTTGACATTGATGTCAACCCTAGCCATTGGTTTTTGGAGCCCACAGTTGATTGAAGTAGATAGACATGAAGGAAATTAAACATGCAGATACAACACCCATGGATGGATAGTATAAGTCATGTCGCTTCCAGTGGAATGTGGCATGTCACGTGGATCCTCACAATTGAGGAGAAATAAATTTTTGTAGATGACAATGTGAATTGAAGCAGAAACTACATGTCATCCCTAATGTTAAAAGGAAGTGACATAAAGGGTATAAATACATATCATTATACATTAATTTTAAACATACACAAGTTTTTTAATGAACAAGGATATATAAGTCGAATTTCAGAGGAAATATGAAATAAAGAAGGCCGAATTTCAAGGGAGGATGAAGTATTTTGGTGATGTGTTCTAAGGTATGTTATTTACAGGTCATCTTATCATTTTCGCTATAAATTTGTTTCTAGAATTATTCAAATGGTGAAATTTTGAGGCTCTCAAGAAGACATATCTAGGTATCTGTGGTAAAAATTTCAGCTCTTTATTCTCTATACTTTTGGAGATACATTATGTGGAAGATAGGGTTTTTGACTAGTCTTGAAGATAGTCATAAACAGGTGTTATGGGTAAAACAGTCATAACGTCTTCATAGAGAATCCAAATGAAGTGAGACCAATTGAATTGGAAAGAGTACGGTCTGCAGTTTTGTGTGTACGAATTTTAGAATCTTATGTTAAATATTGAGCGCGGGGCATTCTATACAAGTTCACTCTCCTGAATAAACCAGAATTGAATAAGGTCTACCATTTTCTCTATAACTCCTTTTCTGGGAGGATTCAAGGAGTAAAACTTGGGGGAGTTTCAGAAAATACATTGAGTAATATTATCTATGGGATCAGATTATTCCAAGAAGTGAAGAATTGCATAATTTGAAGAAGTCTCAGGAATCATTATCAGGTTCTATGTGATGGTTGGTTGATGGTGATAATTTAATGTAAATTTTTATTATCTCTCATATATTCTTGGGTGGAAGGAAGGGGCAAGGATGGAGAGGTCAAACCTCTCTTGATATTTGAGGATTGTATCTTCCTTTTGGAGGTTTATCCCTCCCTTTTTCTATTTGGAAATTGTAGCTTCCCTTGAAAGTCATTACTTCCCTTGAACAATAACTATTGATTATTTATCATAGATTGTCCATGGTTTATTGTGGTGTATTGGTGTAACTCTTATACTATTGTTCATTTCTCATTGGATATAATTGAATATATAATCTGGTTGAAGTATAAGTTGAAAAAAAAATTGAAATTGTACTTGATATTGATTCACCCCCCTCTCAGTATCAACAATTGGAATCAGAGTGGGTTACCTTCAGTACAGTTTCACCACTGGAAGGAAGATCCTAAGTAGAAATGGAAGACAACATTCCAAATGGGATTCCACCATTTGATGGAAGAAATTTTGAATACTGGAGCAATAGAATGGAAAATTACTTGAAATCTCTTGGGGTAGATGTTTGTTTCTTAGTTTCTTCAGGATACAATGCTTTGAAGAAACCAAAGACTGCAGCTCAAAAGGAAGCAAGAAGGAACAAAAAATTGGCAATAGATACCATCCTGGATGGATTGATAGATTCAGTTAAAGACAAGGTGGAATCATGTGCATTAGAAAAAGAGCTTTGGTACAAGCTACAAGACCTTTATGCAAGGGAAGAAGCAGAAGAAGAAGAAGAAGTTGAAGCAAATTACAACATCTCATATTTCAAAGAAGCAAATAGAAGTGAGTTATTTTTCTTTAATTGTGAAGGAGTAGGACATGTTGAATTTGAATGTCCTTATCCAAGGATTGAAAGAGATGATACTGAAGAAAAAAATTCCAATGAAGAAGAAGAAAATCATGAAGCATAAATGATTCAAAAAGAAGATGAGAATCTTAAAAAACTGAAGCATGTTGAGATTGAAAATAGCAAGCTCAAAAACACGCATAGAAAACTAAGAAGTGAATTGGGTAGTTGTGAAAAGACAATTGAAAGCTTGAAGAAATAATTAGAAGACTTTGAGAAACTAAGAGAAGAAAACTTTTCCTTGAAAACTCTACTCGAAGAAGCAAGAAGAATAGGAGAAGTAAGGAATGTCCAAATGATGAAGAAAGAAGAGGATTGTGAGAAACTTGAACAAGAAGTTGTCTCATTGAGGAAGAGCTTAAGAAACTCTCGAGTGTCAAAAGACTTAACACATATTGGATGCATGGGTGAAACTTCATACAAAGAAGATGCAAATACCAACAAGAAGGTTGAATAAAGATCTACACAAACAGTTGATGAGAAGTGGACCAGGATACCAGAAAGAATGAATGATTACAAAAGAGATGAATATCCAAGAAGACCTCTACCTTCAGAAATCAAAGAAGCTTCAATCAGTATGAAGTAAACTATATAAGAGTAGATCATGAACCCAGATGGACTACATCACAAAGAAGGTCACTTACTCCCAGGTATCAAAATTTATTTCTTGGTCATTGTTATACTTGCAAAAAATTTGGACATAAGGCAATTAATTGCATAATCAATGAAAGGAACAACTATGCAAGAAACATGAATGGTGTAAATATAAGATATGGAAAAAATCATGGATTTGTCAAAATAAGTTATAATTCATTTTCCCCGTTGATGGACAAAAATATTGTATGCTACAAATGTAATTATCTTGATCACAAAGCAAGAGATTGCAGATATATGAATGAAGATGCTCCTATGCCAACCACGGTATGGAGAAGGAAAGAGATTCCAAACAATGAAGATTGTTGAATAGCATTGACCACTGAAGAATGTAAAGAAGAATGTGAATGGTACATAGATAGTGTATGTTCTTCACACATGACCGAGGATCAAGACAAATTCATCAAATTGAAGAGAAAGGGTGGCAATGTTGCATTTGGAGATGACTCATCTGCAAAAATACTTGGAAAAGGAGTAGTAGAGATTGGAAGCAAAAATGTAAAAGAAAAGAATGTCCTATTGGTTGAATAATTGAAGCATAATCTACTCAGTGTTAGTAAAATGTGTGAACAAGGATTTACTCTCATGTTTGACTCACAAAAATGCAAAATCAAAGAAGAAGGTTCAGGAAGATTGGTTGCAACTGCAACAAGAAAACCAAGTAACATATATGTCCTAGATCCACAAAAAAGATACAAGGAAGAAAGAGACCATAAAAATGAAGTGTTATTCAGTGTTATATGTTTAGGGGGAGAAACCCCAAAGAAGAGAGTTACCTTTTGATGCAAGAGCATCTCAAGCGAGCCAGTGCAGATTTTGAAATTACCTTGGAGTTGATGCGCAATCTTAAATGAAGTCATTAAGAAGAAGCGCACTTGTAAAATGTAAACGGACCTTGAGGGATTTTCTCTCGTCCTTTAGTAGGTAGAAGGCATTTATAATAATAAATGTAAAGTAGATAGAATTCAATTCTAGATTTGACAGTTTTAGAGCACAAGAGGGAAACGGGATATAGACACCGTCATTGTGTATTGTAACATTAGTGTATTATGAGAATAGAAGAGAAACAAAAAGTTGTGTAGCAGACTCCATGTACATAAGTTCTGAATTAATACAAAAAAAGCTGTGATTCAGACTCATGGTGTTCATATATTCTCTGTGTAAGCATCTTTGAATGTTATGCTCATGAATTTTTTACTCTTTCTGTCATGCAATTTCTTTTATGCTATGTATGAATGATTTCCTATTGAATGTTTGAAATCTGAGAGGAAAGGGTAGTGGAATGAGTTTCAATTGTTTCTCTATCTGAGCAAGATTTCCTGCAAGGAGTGCAGTTGAAGTGTCCGCAAGGAGTGCATTGACAAAGGGTTCAGATAGGGTAACTTTTGTTCTTAT
The DNA here is from genome assembly GCA_009831015.1 of Picea engelmannii. Lineage (NCBI taxonomy): Eukaryota > Viridiplantae > Streptophyta > Pinopsida > Pinales > Pinaceae > Picea > Picea engelmannii. Next base: position 259,707 of record ML781529.1, on the reverse strand, counting down.
TCACACGAGAGTGAAGCTAGGCATAAGAGTCGTGCAAGGAGTGTGCAGGCTGAGTAAAAGCCTCAGGGTTTTGGACCTGAGTGAAGCATTGAAGGACTGCTACTGCAGGTGTGCGCAAAGTCGAAGTATTAAACATTTGAAAGTGTCTGAAGGGTGCCGCAAGGAGTGCACGCAAGAGTCTTCTCTAAGACTCGGAGTCGTGAGAAAGCTCAGGAAGGATAAGACCTTCTAATCCGTTGGAGGAGTCAGCGAGGGGGACAGGTGACACGTTGTTTCGTAGTTTCGTGGAAAGTGAAGTCCCGAAAACTTTGGCATTAGGATTCGCGATATTGCGAATTCCTAAGTCCCGATGGAGTGAAGAACCGTTGAAAAGTCAACCGTGCGAGTGTATCGGAGGACTGGCATATCGGGATTCAGGAATCAGGGAGACAAGTTACTCAATGCCGCGACCGTCGAAATCGCGATAGGTAAAACCCCGAAAAGCAAAGAGAAGGGTCAACATTGACGGGTTTCGGGTTTCGTAGATCTAAGAGTCAAGCACGTGGCCAACGGGTTCGCGAAAGTGCGAAGTCCGATTTCCCAAAGAAAAAGGGGGAATCTCTGAAGTTGATTGTGGGTGTAGATTTCCCAAAAGGGAAATAGAAGAGCCATTCCGAAGCTCTTCGAGACAGTGGGAAAAGAAAGATCCTATGTTGGCGTGGACCTTCTGACCTGCGGGTTGATAGGTTGTGGGCATCGACATCAAGTGGTATCAGAGCACAGAAAGGTTCTTTGCTTTCTGTAGCAGAGAAGGGAAGGATACATCATGTCGCCGAGGAGAAGGGACAGGAAAACACCCGATCCAGCAGAGGATAGGGAAATGCTGAGAAGAAGAGGCAGGTAGATGACAGATCCAGCCATGGAGAGAGAGATGTGTGATCTATGAGCTATACTCGAAGACATGGAGACAGCACAAATACATACAGTCAGTGTTGGGGATCTCAGTGATTCCGAAAATGAAATCGAGGTTGAACATGAAGAGGAAGTTGCAGTCGAAGATGCATCAAACGAACGTTTGATCAGAGCTATTGCAAGAATGGGTGCAAGAGAAAATATGGACATTCCAGTTTATGAGGGAAATCTGGATGCAGAGGAGCTTCTAGACTGGACTAGATCTCTGGACACATACTTTGACTATGAAGATGTCGAAGAGGACAAGAAAGTCAAGCATGTTTTCACAAGATTAAAGGGACATGCAGCATTGTGGTGGGATGAACTACAAGCTGACAGACACTGCAAGGGCAAGCAGAAGATCAAAAGTTGGGATAGAATGATCGCGAAGATGAAGGCGAAATTCATCCTCAGAGATTACCAAATTACTCTATTCAGGAGGATGCAGAACCTGAGACAGAAGCTGATGACAGTAAAAGAATACACTGAAGAATTCTACAAGTTGAACATCAGGGCAGGTCATCGGAAGAGCGATGATGAAAAAGTTGCCAGATACATGAATGGCTTGAGATATGACATTCAGGATGAGATGATCATGGTAACCATACGAATGGTGGAAGATGCTTATTAGATGGCTTTGAAAGTGGAAGAGAAGCTGAGCCGAAAGCAGAGTCAGAGAGGTCGAGGCAGAAGTCAGCCTAGAGGCAAATTAGTTGCCCAGGACAAATATCAGAAGCCCAAGGAAGACTGGAAGAAACCTCAGACTCGAACTGAGAGAGGTGGAAGTTCACAGCGAGGGAAATATGTTGAACAGAGAGGGTAGCATACTGAGCAGAGAGGAGATTATGCTAACAACAATACTTTTCCTCGTACTAGAGGTAGAGGAAGAGGAATAGGTGGAGTAATAACATGCTTCACATGTGGAAAGAATGGGCACAAGTCTTACGAGAGTCCAGATAAAAAGAAAGAAGGGGGAGAAACTCACATCGTCGAAGCACAAAGGCGAGATGTTGAAGCAGAAGACGCTGAAGGCGGAAGATCGTTGATGATGCGAAAATCTCTTTTGACACCAGAAAAGGAGGTGGAGAGTTCAGTCCAAAGGACCAGACTTTTTCGGACTGCTTGCAAGACCAAGGACAGGGTATGCAAGGTTATTGTAGACAATGGTAGCATGGATAATATCGTTTCTACAGAGATGGTAGAGAAGCTGGAGCTGGAGACGATTGATCATCCAAACCCGTACAGAATTTCATGGTTACAAAAAGGACATCAGGTAATTGTCACTAAACAATGTTTAGTTGAATTCAAGATAGGAGGATATAATGATAAGATATTATGTGATGTCATTCCTATGGATGTTTGTCATCTATTTCTGGGTAGACCATGGAAATATGATAGGAATGTGATTCATGATGGGAGAATGAACACATATACCCTGGAGAAGAATGGGAGGACACACATGTTGCTTCCAATTAAGGATAAGGAGGTGAAAACGAAAGTAAGAAACACAGTACTTCTCATGAGTGGGAAGGAACTTCTTACAGAGGTTAAGAAGAAGGAGGATCCATAGTTCATTGTGGTCAGGAAACTGAAGATTGTTTTGACCAGTACAAGAGTGGATGATTTACCAGAAGAGATTCAGAAACTGGTGGAAGAGTTCGCTGATATAGTAGTGGACGAACTACCTCATTCCTTGCCACCAATTAGAAGTGTGAGTCATCATATTGATCTCATACCAGGAGCCAGTTTACCAAACAAAGCTGTGTACAGATTGACGCCGCAAGAGAATGAAGAGGTCAAAAGACAAGTCCAAGAGTTGTTGGACAAAGGTTTGGTCAGGGAAAGCTTGAGTCCGTGTGCTGTTCCAATAGTACTCAGTCTGAAGAAAGACGGAGGCTAGAGGATGTGTACTGACTCGAGGGCGATTAATAAGATAACCATCAAGTACAGATTTCCATTGCCAAGGATGGATGATCTGATGGATTTCTTGAGTAGAGCAAAGTATTTTTCAAAGATTGATTTGAAAAGCGGTTATCATCAAATCCGCATGAGAGAAGGTGATGAGTGGAAGACAGCATTCAAAACCAACGAAGGGTTGTATGAATGGCTTGTTATGTCATTTGGCTTAATAAATGCACTGAGTACCTTCATGAGGTTGATGAAAAAAGTCCTAAGGGAGTTCATTGGAAAATTTGTTTTCGTATATTTGGATGACATACTGATTTACAGTAAAACAGTGGCAGAACATCTGAAGCATTTGGCTACAGTGATGCAGAGGTTACAGTAGGAGAAGTTGTTGATAAACATGAAGAAGTCCTCATTCATAAAGACAGAGCTCATTTACTTGGGATTTGTTATTTATGCAAATGATTTGAGGATGGATCCAGGTAAGGTGGAAGTGATCAAGAATTGGCCATCACAGAAGAACATATTTGAGGTGAGAAGTTTTCACGGATTGGCTAGTTTCTACCGAAAATTCATCAGAAATTTCAGTGGAATTAGCGCAGTGATGATGGATACAGTGAAGAAAAGACATAAATCTTTTCACTGGACAGAAGAGGCTGAGAAAAGTTTTAATTTGTTGAAGAGGAAGATTACAGAACAACCAGTTTTGGTGTTGCCGGATTTCTGAAAGACATTTCAAGTGAAATGTGATGCAAGTGGATTTGCAATCGGGGTAGTCTTGAGTCAAGAAGACAGGCCAATAGCATATTTCAGTGAAAATCTAAATGAAGCGAAAGTGAAATACTCCACTTATGATAAGGAGTTCTATGCTATTATACAGGCATTGAAGAAATGGAGGCATTACTTGATCCCGAAAGAATTTGTCTTGTACAGTGACAATCATGCACTGCAGTTTGTGACTCAACAGGAAAAGTTGAATCAGAGACATGTCAAATGGGTTGAATATATGCATAATTTCACATTTGTGATTAAACATATTTCTGGTACTGCTAACAAAGTTGTTGATGCTTTGAGCAGGAAGTGTTTGTTGTTGCAGGAGTTTTGAGTCAAAACGTTGGGTTTTGATGATCTCAGGAACATGTACGCAGATGATCAGGATTTTAAAGAGGTGTATGAAGCAGCTGAGAATCTAGTTCTCAGGGATAGAAGCCAATGGACAAAATACATGATCCAGGAAGGATTACTGTTTAAGGGTAATCAGCTGTGTATTCCGAAATTCTCCATGAGGGAGAATATATTGAAAGAGAAACACAGTGGAGGATTGGCAGGACACTTTGGTCACGAAAATACGTTCGCAAAGTTGAATGAGTCATATTTTTGGTCAGGAATGTGAGAAGATGTCAAGAAATTCATGGACAGATGCAGAATTTTCCAGCATTTGAACGGAAGAAGACAGAATGCGGGGTTCTATCAACCATTTCCCATACCAGAGGGGTCGTGGGATGCAATTAGCATGGATTTTGTATTGGGGTTGCCAAGAATGCAAAGAGGTTCTGATTCAATATTTGTGGTGGTGGATAGATTTTCCAAGATGGCACACTTCATTCCATGTCAGAAAACCAGTGACACAACTCACATTGCGAATCTGTTTTTCAAGAGGTCATTCGACTACATGGTTTGCCAAGAAGTATAGTTTTGGATCGAGACACTAAGTTCATAGGGAATTTTTGGAGGACCTTATGGAAGAAGATGGGAACTAACTTGTTGTTTAGTTTAGTGTATCATCCTCAGACGGATGGATAGACAGAAGTGGTAAACAGAATTCTGGGAGACTTGCTGAGAAGCTTAGTGACAGAACACCACAGCTAGTGGGACAACATATTACCACAGGTAGAGTTTGCTTATAATGACTCAGTTAACAAGAGCACAGGGCAGAGTCCATTTTAGGTTGTCTATGGCATGCAGCCGAGAGGGATTTCTAAATTGAGAGATTCAGAACAGACTGCGACTAGGAGCACTAGTGCAGAAGAATTCGCGGAGGCGATAAAAGAACTTCACAGCCAAGTGAAGGAGCGGTTGCAGAGTTCAAGCCAAGAATATAAGCGCAGAGCATATCAACACAAGAGACAACTTCAGTTTGAAGTTGGTGACTTGGTTCTGGCACATTTGAGGAAGGAAAGGTTCCCGAGAGGAACATATAACAAACTGAAGATGAAGAAAATCGGACCATGTAGGGCCTTGAAGAAATTTGGGGCAAATGCTTATGAGATTGAATTACCCGATGGGATTGGAATTTCTCTGATATTCAATATCTCGGATTTGTACCCATATAAGGCTGAAGAAACAAGGACAGGAGATTAGCAGCCAGTGATTCAGTGGCGAAAACAGATGTCAGTTGCAGATAAGCCACAGATGGAGCGCATACTGGATAAAAGAATTGGTAAAAAGACCAGGAGGAAAGAATACTTTGAGTATCTGGTCAAATGGAAGCACCATCCAATTGAAGATGCCAGCTGGGAGAGCGAAGTGGAGATCTAGAAGCATGGACACATAGTGCACGAGCTCATGGACAGGAGCCCATGAAATTTTTCAAGCCAGGGAGTATGATGCAGGAGCATCTCAAGCGAGCCAGCGCGGAAGAAAGAGACAGCTGGACAAGTGCTAGCGCAGATTTTGAAATTACCTTGGAGTTGATGTGCAATCTTAAATGAAGTCATTAAGAAGAAGTGCACTTGTAAAATGTAAACGAATCTTGAGTGATTTTCTCTCGTCCTTTAGTAGGTAGAAGGCATTTATAATAATAAATGTAAAGTAGATAGAATTCAATTCTAGATTTGACAGTTTTAGAGCGCAAGAGAGAAACGGGATATAGACACCCTCTTTGTGTATTGTAACATTAGTGTATTATGAGCATAGAAGAGAAGTAGAGAGCTGTGTAGCAGACTCCATGTACAGAAGTTCTGAATTAATACAAATAAAGTTGTGATTCAAACTCATGGTGTTCATATATTCTCTGTGTAAGCATCTTTGAATGTCATGTTCATGAATGTTTTACTCTTTCTGTCATGCAATTTCTTTTATGCTATGTATGAATGATTTCCTGTTGAATGTTTGAAATCTGAGAGGAAAGGGTAGTGGAATGAGTTTCAATTGTTTCTCTATCTGAGCAAGAGTTCCTACTAGGAGTGCAGTTGAAGTGTCCGCAAGGAGTACGTTGACAAAGGGTTCAAATAGGGTAACTTTTGTTCTTATTCACACGAGAGTGCAGCTAGGCATAGGAGCCGTGCAAGGAGTGTGCAGGCCGAGTAAAAGCCTCAGGGTTGTGGTCCTAAGTGAAGCATTGAAGGACTGTTGCTGCAGGTGTGCGCAGAGTCGAAGTATTAAACATATGAAAGTGTCTGAAGGTTGCCGCAAGGAGTGCACACAAGAGTCTTCTCTAAGACTCGGAGTCGTGAGAAAGCTCAGGAAGGAGAAGGCCTTCTAATCCGTTGGAGGAGTCAGCAAGGGGGACAATGTTAGAAATGTTTAACAGGTAGCATATGCTTGTCATTGATGGAAAGTACAACAATGAAGATTGCATGAATACAGGAAGAATGTAACAGACGGGCACCAGAAGTATTTAGGGAAGAAGCTGTAGAGCAACCTCGATGAAGCTGCAGAGCAACCTCGATAAGATCAAAAGAGATAGTGCAGAGGATGTTTAGTATGTTTTACAGGCAACGTAAGCTTGTCATTGATGGAAAGTACAATAGTAATGATGGCTTGAGTACAGCAGTGATGATCAACAGGCAAAGAGAAGATAAGTCCAGGAAGATCGAATGATTGCAGGCCCGAGAAGCATTTCTGATCGTTGGATCCCATCCAAAATTCTCAACAGCATGAGGGTCGTCAGATCTGAAGAAAGATAAGAAGTGCACGCGCTGAAGAGGAGGATAGATCTCAGGCGTTAGATCTGAGCGCAGTATCCGACCACCGTTGGATCGAGGAAAACCTGCACGATGTTTAAAGTGCAAGGAGAAAAGGGGCTCACAAAATCCCAAAAGCAGGAGGACCGTCCATCTCAAGGGGTTATGTGGACCATTGATCCGACTCCCTGTCGGGGTTTTGAGGATCGCGAGTTGAAGAGGTCAAATAATAATAACCACAGGACTTGCGATATGTGATACCCCAAAATAATCTCGACCATTGGACCGAGGACAAATATGGACCGTTGATTCCAGTCCTTGTCGGAGTTTCGAGGATCAAGAGTCGGACATGTCAAAAATTATTGACATCAGGAACCCCGAAATCGTGATGTGTGAAATCCTGACTGAATCTAAACCGTCAGATCAAGATATGATCTAGACCATCGAACTGACTCACGTCATCAAACCACATCAGCAAGGAACATGTGGCACAACTAGGTAATGACAAGTGTCAGGCTGTTTCAACACTTCAGGAACATGTAAGTCACGAATCAGAGTGACACGTGGCAGTATTCAACATGTGTCAATCCACGTGTGACGTCAGCAGATATACACCACTTCGGAGTTTCAGGGATCGCAACATGGAGAGGCAAGTAAACAGTGCAACAGAAATGTCGAAATCGCGATATGCGATATCGCGACGTATTTGCAACCGTCAGATCAAGAAGTGATCTGGACCGTTGATCTGACTTCTTCACGGGGTTTCGTGGATCGGGATTTGGAAGTGATAAGAACATTCACCACAGGAATGTCGAAATCGCGATATGAGAAATTGCGAAATGATCTGAGCCGTCAGACCAAGCGATAATCGGGACCGTTGATCCCACACCATTTCGGGGTATCGGGGATCGCGACTTGGAGAGTCGAGATGCCTCATCTCCAGACTCACGAAATGTGAAATCGTGAAAGCGCCTTATGCATAAGGCTATGGTCAGAGCCCTTGGTCAAATCAGCGAGAGATGGACAGATGTCAGAGGATAAGGAGGAGCCGAGCCTTGTCACACGGTTAGCTGGAGAACGATATAGAAGG